>PITA01001804.1:0-128494 GCA_004023965.1 Spilogale gracilis
GGCTCAGGTCAGGATCCCGGAGACCCGGGATCGAGTCCCACATCGGGCTCCCTGCTCGGCGGGAAGCCTGCTTCTCCCTCTCCCACTCCCCTTGCTTGTGTTCCCCCTCTGGCTGTGTTTCTCTCTGTCAAATAAATAAAAACTTAAAAAAAAAAAAAAGAAGGGGCTAGAGAAACCCAGTTCTAGGTGCAGAGTGGGCATGTGTGTGTGATGGGATGGGCAAGAAGAAGGGAGAGACTTTCAGAGCACATTCTCCAAGATTCAAATAGCTTTTCAAGATGCTTCAAATGGAGTAGACTGATCTGAGGGCTAGAAATTAAGAACAAGGTGGAAGAATGTCAGAAGCAGTACTATGAGCCCTACAGTGACTTACTAGAAGGGAGGGAAACATTAGAAACATTTTTATGTTTTGCCCTTTCTGGGAACCAAGTAGTAAATGGCACATATTCTTGTCCCCAGCACAAAGGGACTCCATCCATCCCCCACCCCGTCCCATGTTAGAACAACACTGTGCCTATAGTGTAAGTGTGTGTGTGTGTGTGTGTGTGTGTGTGTGTGTACGTACCCTCAAGTTTGTATGTAGGTTTTGTGAGGTTGGGCAGTAAATTACTGGAAAAAAGGTGATACTCTTTAAATTTTTGAGAGCCCTTTCTCCTAGTAGCCATTCTCAAAGAGAACAAAAATTAATAAACAAATCCTGGTGGTTTTGATGCTGCTAGAGAGAAAGGGAAAAGTTGGCCATAACAGAGAACTCCGGCTGTGGTAATACTGAACCTAAACGATTCATGGGGAAATGAAGCCATTATCATAATAAAAATAAAATCTTGGCACCTGCCAATGAGGCAGGCCACCACCGAGACATTATGTCTTGGGGGTTGGGGCTCACGGGGCTGGAAACACTGCCGCGGCGCCTACAATGGCCTCCACACAGGAGCTTTGTGAAGACAGAGAAAAGATCCTCCGAGCTGCTCAACAGCCCGTCCCTGTGAAGCCAAGCTCTTCTTCCTAATGAACCTCATGTGACCACTCGAATGGCATTCCAGTGGCACTTAGGTCTGAAAACAAGAGAGATTTCACAGTGTGATTAAGCCTACACAATAACACAAAGTAAAAAGCAGGGTGACGATTATCTGCCAAATTTGGGGAGCGCTCTGTCCCACCATGAAATAACTTAGATTGGCTGTGTATCTAGTCTGATTCTTCGGATAATTGCTGGCTCCGTCTTTCCTTCCTTTCACGTTTTATGGGCCTGATTGTTCGGCAGAACTCCTCTATTTTTCTTCTCCACGGCGGAGGAACCCCTGAGGAGCGGTTTGCGGGGGCCACTTAGAAAACGAGCTCCATTTGGTCAGGCTGACCGCAAAGCAGACGCTCCATAGATTGTGTCCCCAAGCCCGTTGTTCTTCCTGTCATTTTGCAGCCCTCAGGGGCCTTCCATTCATAGGCAGGTGATAAGCTATTTTCAAGGCACGGGTAATCATTGGGTAATCACCGTAATTCAGCATTTTCCCTTATTAGCCCCCACTGAATGGAGAAAGTGCACGGAAGCTGCTCATCTGTGCTGTTTTTTTTTTTTTTTTTCTTTCTTTTTTCCTCTAGGTTTGGAGCTTTTATGCGCCAGATGGGCTATGTTGTTTGTCCAAAGGGATTCAATGAAACAGGGTCTCCCAATTTTTCTAATGGCCACCAATTACACAGATAAGCATGCTCTGGGTTTCTTTCTTCACTGTGAGAGAAGCCACCAACCTTGTAGAAGAGCCACGGTCATTTTCATTCCTGGTTCTTGAGACGCTATTGAACGAGACATTATCAAATGCTAGCTGCGCACATGGGTGCCTAAGTGTGGGAGTGTTTGTTGCCGGCGAGGAGGCAGTTTTCCCAAGCACTGATACATTTGGGGAATCTCTGGCATTTTCTAAAAATTTTGGAACTGATGGGTAGGGAGACTGGCTTGATCACAGGACACTCAAATGCTCCTGTACTTTGGTTACTTGAATAGAGAACGGGATTCAGTTTCTACAAAAACGTTGTGCTTTAGCAACACTGTAAAAGGTGGAATGGCTTATTTGCAAGGAGAATGAAATAGACACACATTTAGAAACATTCACACACACCTGTAATTTACACAAGCCACTGGATCTCTCCTTTGGACCCATTACTGTCAATTACCTCGGCAAGTATGTGCAGTTGCTTTTGACAATGAACTGTTGACTTCATTCATCTAACATTTTTGCTGACAGCCTCGCCACGCATTGGGGGAAACATGCTTATTGGGTCTATGATATGAATATTTCTCTGCTAAGTTGGCATTCCAGGGTCTCAGAACTATCATGTCTTAAAGTAGATTAATTGAAAATTGCACTTTCTTTGACCAGGACCTACATTTAATATGCCTAAAGGGAAGCTTGAGGAAATTTTCTGTCTTAGGCTGATTTTGGAAGCTATGCATTCGAAACATCTGAAGAAAACAGGCAGCCATAATAAGAGAGGTTCAGCTAGAATGAAAAATCAGAAGAAAATGTGGCTTGAACGGACACTGTTCACGATTCCTTCTCTTTACTGGTCAATGAACTTCACTGGTTTCTCTTTTATCATTTTATTTGATGGTAACTTCAAACTTATGGAAAATTTGGGAGAATAAAACTCTTCACCCTTATTTGCGTTCACCAATTAACTTCTCATCCCATTTGCTGTGTCATTTGCTCATTTGCTCTCACTCTGCATAAGTTTTTATTATTTTTCTGGATCATTCAAAGTCTCAGATGCACACATTGTGGCTCTTTTTCCCTGAATATTTCCATGCCTGTTTCCCAAGAATAAGAACATTCTCTTATATAACGACCGTGCAGCCATCGACTTCCAGAAATTTAATGTTCATAAATACACTTATGCAATCTGCTGCCTATAGTCTATTTTTTTGTTTTTCAATTGGCCCGGTTCTAGGATCACATATTGCATCTAGCCCCCTTGTCTGTTTAGTCTTCTCTAATCTGGAACGACTCTTTGGCTCATCTTTGTCTTTTGTGACACTGACATTTAAAAAAGACAACATGTCCTCTTTTTTATATAGCATGTTTCTCCTTTGGCACTTGGTTGATAGTTCCTCCTATTTGCACTCACATTAAGTGTTCCCAGCACTACTCATAGGTCACTTGGTGTACTTTTCAAGGGATCTTATCCCAAAATATCCCATACCCAGATATCTTTAGTGAGTCTAGTCTGCACTATTGCCTTTATCTTTCAGGAAACTTCCTCTCACTTCATTCTAGCACAACACTCAGCCCGTGAAGCTGATGACCAATTCCCAGAGACAACTAAAAGGAAGCTATTCCGGGAGAGACAGAACGAGGAGTTTCAGAGTTCAGAGCTCAGCATCAAGGCATAAAGAGATGTTTGAGATAGGATAACAGTATTGATAATTATGCCATTAATAACGTGCACAAGAAATTCTGGTGTTTGTTGAGCCCTGGCTGTGTGCCATTCACTTTGTTAGGTATTTTAATAATGTAACATTTTTCTACTGCTGTTATAACAAATTACCACACAGTTAGCCGCTTAAAACATTACAGATATGCTGTGCTACAGTTCTGTAGGTCAGAAGTCCACTGGGTTAAAATCAGAGTCGCCATAGGGCTGGGTTCCTCTCTGGGGGCTCTCGCCAAAGATTGGTTTCTTTGGTGGTTCGAGTTGTTGCCAAAATCCATTTCCTTGCAGTTGTAGGACTGAGATCCATGTCCTGGCTGTCCACAGAGGGTCACATCGGGCTTTTGGATGCCACCTGCATTCCGTTTAGGGGAGGGAGCCTAAAACTAGCAACGGTAGGTTTCTGCGCTCTCATTTCTCTCTGCCTGCAGCTGGAAAGCTGCTCTACTTTCAAGGACCCATGTGCTTAGTGCTGGCCCACCTCCATAACCCAGGGTAATATCCCTCTTAAGATCTTTAACCTTAATTGCATCTTTAAGTTCCTTTTGAGGTTATGGGAACATATTCTCAGGTGCTGGGGTTTAACTAACTTGAGGATTTAAATTGTTATCAAAGATGATGGCCAAGCCTCACTGGCTAAATTTGGGGTAGTGGATGAGAGGGGAGAGAGGGCTTCTCAGAATGGAGGTACCAGACTGCTAATCCTGGCCAGTCCCTCAGCTTCTGGATGGGTGTGTGAGGTCCAGAACAAGTGGGACTGACTTGCCTAAAGTGAGCTCTGGGACTAGAGACCGGGCTCTTTGGCTCTCCACAAGCCTCTTTCAGACTTTGCTCCACAGGGTACCTGGGAGGAGTCCGCTCACTTACAGAATCACAAATCATGTATGGAGCATCTGTGTGGGGAAGGCAGGATTATAGGTGCTGGTAGAGAGATATAATAAAGTTTCTGCCTTCCCAGAGGTTACATTGTAGTGAAGGAAGAAAGAACAAGTTTTAAAAGCAAACAAACAAAAACATTAAAATATCAGCTAATTGTATGTGATCTGCCAGAATTAAAATAAGGTGATTGACATGTTGGAGAGTAGGGAAGGGGGCCTGGGAGGTCAGGGGAGGAGGGGGGAGGGAAGGAGGGAGAGATGCTACTGTCTTCAGATCCTGCACTGAAGGGAAACCTCTAAAGGTGGTATTTGGACTGAGAAGGGACAGTGGGAAGGAAGTAGCCACATTAATTTAATATCTTGAGGAGAGCATTTTAGGTTGAGGAGGGACACCAGCTAGTACAGGATCTGGGAGTAGGAATAGGCTGGAAGCAATCCAGGTCAGGGCCCTCCTGTGTGTCTGGAGAGTGAGGGGGAGAGGTCAGTGATGAGGTCAGAGAGGTGGAGGAGATTAAATTCATAAGGCTCTTTGGATGAAAGCACATGTCTGTCAGTTGTCCAGCATTACCTACCAGTTCTAGCTGGAGCCAAAGAATTCCCAAGTAAAGGGTCACTGGCTTCTTGGCAGAGCAAAAGCAGAATGCCCTATCAGATTTTGTATTTGCTCATTGGACAGGGTTCTGAAGCTTTTTTTCCCCAGTTACTTGCTAAATTCCCAAATGACCCATCCCATGGATGCACATTTGGCCATATAATGGGACAGTTGGACAATGGCTTTGGGTAATGGCCATTAGCCATGCATACCATGGTCAGGTTACGCTGTTACTGACTTCATGGTTCTGATTTGCATTTTAACATTCAGTGGGGTAAGCACTATACCTAGTCCCAAGGAATAATTGACAGATTTTAGGTTCGAAATCTCGGTAGGTCAAACTTCCCATTTGTAAAACTTTTCAGTTGCTCCTTTGCTGAGCACATAAAACAAATTTACTTCTGAACCAAGACCTTGTATGCCAAATTTTTATAGCCTTAAATATAGTATTTTATCACTACTATAAATGGTTCTTGACTTACCTCCCACAGACCCATGAAGGCTAAAGGCAAGACCTCTCTAATTCACTTGTTTCAGTTTGTGGAAGATTTCTAAGTGGAAGCCAGGTCATTTGGATAATATTTCAAATGTACAGGCTGCATTCTGCTAAACATAATAAATCTGCAATTTTGCAATTGGCTTGGACAGCTAACATGATTGTAGTGGGCTTTCCAATAAGCATCCCATCAAAACAACCTCCTTTTACTTTCAGGACTCACCTTCAGACCTCGCCCAAAGGCTCACGGTCATCACTGAAATGTTGGGGACACAGCAATATAGAGATCACAATTTAGCCTGATTTATTTTTCTAATGGAACATCCGGGTTTCTAGCAATTATTTTAGGGCATAAAGTTCTATCATGATGATAAATGAAACTGTCAGCTCTTTCTGGTCCAAATTAGAGGTTGGAGAGATTGAGAAAGTTTCTACTCTAATATTCCACCCTTTGGATGTCTAGATTATACCACTCTGGAGGCAATGCTTGCCCTTGGATTTGCTGTGATCTGTTTCAGAGCCGGAATGATGGGTAGGGGGCTCTTCAGGCAGAAACGCTGCTCCCCAGGTCCCCTGGTGGGCCCCCCAGTCCCTGATGGCCCCGGGCAGGCATCTGTCTTCATTGTCTGCCTGGTTTACACAAAACATCATTCACGTGTCTCACCGGATTGTTTACAGATAGTTGGAACATCGTTTTTAGGGGAAAAAATTTTGGAAAAAAACAACAACAATAATAAAACTTGGCTTCTACCGATGGCCATGGGCACAGCTGGGATGAAAAAAGGCTCAACTGACCCAGCAGCATCCCCAGTGGGGCCACGGCTGATATTTGGAGTGTCAGCCTTGATACCCCCTGCCTTCCCATACTTTGGCTTGGGGTACTTAGCCAAGGGCTGGTAAGTGAGGCATGGCCCTGAGCGGCCCCTGTCCCCGAGCCCGCTGCCTGCTCCAGCACGCTGTGCTGTTTGGTCCCCATGCTGCTGCTCACACCCTGGGCTGGCCCATGGTGCTGGAAGCCGAGCTGCAGGCTGTCGGTAGGGCTCCAGCCAAAGCTGGTCTGGTGGGAGTTGCAGGGAGACTTCATGGAAAGGATGAGCCTGGACTTGTACCAAATTACACTCCCGTTGACTTTTGGAAGGCTGGAATTTCAGACTCTAGAGGTGCGGAGGCAATTTACTGACATTCACTGTTGGCCTCACTCTTGGTTGGAGACTTGCCTTCCGAGCAGCTGGGCACCAATATGCAGGCGCTCCTCCTGCCTCGCCCTCACTCAGCTTCTCGCTCTTCTGCTGTCTGCTCTGTGACTTATGCAGCAATTTTTTTTTCCTTAACCAGTGGAGCCTGACGCTCTTCCTATCATCTGGTAAAGGACTTGAGGTGCCTAGGTGGCAGTGGCATAGGGAGATGGGACATTGGGTGAAAGGAGGACCCCTAACAACAGGCACAACAGCCGCATGGGACCATACCCGTGGCCACATCTCTAACCTGTGTGCCACTGTGTCATAAGCACTTAGTGTGGTGCCTGTCCCTGGTAGGCACCTCATCAACACGTGGGCCGGCTGACACGATAGGAAAGACAGTGGGTGGAAATGGAGAGAAAGCAAATAAAATTTTACTTTGGTTTCCCTTGGTTTCTCTCTTTTGAAGAATTTGAGTTATGGCTCCCTTTTAGTTTTCATTGTAATCTTTAGGGCCTTATGGGAAGATGGAAGGAAGGCAACTTACAGATGGTTTCTTTCACAAAGCAGAACGGAATTTACGAAGAGTATATTGCCCAAAGATTTTCACTGTGGTAGGGGAAGGACAGAGCTAAAAAGATACTACGATTTCAGACTCCATTTTCCACATTTCCACAAAATGAAGTGAGACCCAACCTTCCAAAGTTCTAGTCATTACTGTGAGTCTCACTTTTCCTTTTGTTTTGAACTTGACAGAGACATAGGTTGAGATCTTGGCTGCTGAAGAATTTTAGAAAAATCAAACGTATTTCACCAAAAGAAAGTAATTTGACAACACCGTTCCAACCTGTTATTCTTAAACATGCAAAAGAGACACTGTCCTCGGTTTCTAGATACTTCTGTGAAGGTGAAATCCATTCCATCAGCCCAAGTGCCTTGCCTCGCAGTCACTGGGAGTTTAATGCCACAAACCCTACATTGCTCTCAGGAATGGTAGATGATCTTCCGAAACCTTCCGCCCCATATATTGTGCTCGGCCACACTCTGTGCTTTTTTCCCACTAGGTTTGTTTTGGAAGTACTTGGCTCAGTTCTCTTTGTGCAAGCATACGTGATCCAGACAGCCTTGGCTTGCAGCTCGACTTTGCAGGTCAGTTACACAACAAGTAGGAGGAATTTTGATTATACCCGACTCTGGGGGAAAACAGCGTAATAACACCAAGAGCCAAGATGATGAGCTCATTGCTCTAGAATTGAACTTAGAATACCTCGCCACTATTTTCTTCTTCCCCATAACCGTAAGAATGTGAACTTGAACATAGGGCAGGGAGCAAAGGGGAACTTCAGGGCGCACAGCTGAAGAGCAAAAGGAATAAAACCAAGAGTGAAACAAATATGGCAGGTTGACCCTGCTGTGATTGTCATTTATGTTCATTCAGAAAATGGTGTATGAGTGCAATCTACTCTGGAAGGAGAGCAAATGTCTGGGGGCCTGGGGGTCGGAGCTCTTCAGTCGTAAGTTTGAATTCAGCTGTAAAACAGGCGAGCTCTGTGACCTTGGGCAAATGACATAAACTCCCTGCGTCTTGGTGCTCTCTTCTATGAAAGGGAGACCAGTATCTCAAACAGAGAGGATCATACGGAGAATTAAATAAATATCATGCTTGCAAAGTGTCTGCCTAGCCGAGTGCCTGATGTGAGGTTGACAATAAGTTCTAGTTATTACAGTATGTCTGCCTGTGCTTCAGCTTCCGTTCTCAACCAAGGTTCTAAACATGTTGAAATTACATGTTTCTATGCCCATCTTAATCAGCGGTTTGTGTAGACCTATCTTAATCAACTCTGATTGCATATTAGAATCACTTGGGGAGTTTTCAAAAAAAACAGTGATGCCTGAGACTTACTCCAGACCAATGAAATCAGAAACATTGGGAGTGGGTCCCAACATTGCATTTTACAGCTCCCCTGGGCAATTTGCACGTGTGTCTAGGGCTGAGAACCACTGGGCTTCTCCGTTTACATGTGAGCCCTTTGAGAGCAGATAATATGTTTTATCTTCTTCATATCCCTGTCTTAGCCTGATGTAGATGCTCAGCAAATATTTCTTGAACTACATTTTTAAAAGTGAAAGCAAGTTGTCCAAATCCACAAGACCGGGTTCATATGGACACGTTCCTTGGGCAGCAGATAAAGACCAGGCTCCTAGTGCATGTGATTCTCACAACGGGGATTTGAAGGGGTGGGGTAAAGAAAGGTCAAGGTCCTGACAGCTGACAGTTCACCACCCACTGACCACATGTCATTTATTACTGGTCCTCTTTCTGACTCTTCAGCCGCCAAGGGATCAGAGAAGTGAGAACAGAATACTCTGGGAGACTCCATCAGCTAAAAGAGAAATAGCAACTTCTTCAAAAGAATTCCTTTGATGGAAGGAGAAAGTCAGACCCTGCCAAGGGAAGATAATAGGCAAGGCCAGAGGGACAGAAGAGAGAAATCAGGAGAACACAGCGAGCACACATGTGGGACAATTTCATGTACACACATATGTGTGTTTATGTTGAGACCTTAGCACACACCAGATGATGGTCCCCGTCATCATCATGGTGAGAATGTCACTAGGGTGTTCGCCATGTTAGTTTCTCTCTTTTTGGCAGGCCCATGGCAAGATTGCATTTCCCTATCCTGGGAGCTCAGGCACGGTCACCTGACTCGCCTTGGCCAAAATATACGTGAGCAGACATTACCAGTGCCACATCTCAGAGAAAAAATTAAGAGCTACTATACTTTCTTTTGCCAGACAGGGTCGTGAGTACTCCGTCAGCCTGAGTCGTACGTTGAGGACAGTGAAGAGCAGAGCTCCCAGCTGACCCAAGATGAGGATGTGACACGAGTGAACAAACACCACTGTTTTAAGTTGAGATTTGGGGGTCATCTGTGATCAGGGCACAACCCTACCTATCCTAGCTTGTGCATGTGACAAAGAGCTTCTAAACCAACAGAGTAAACAAAGTTGTGCACAGGTTCCTTGGGGGCTAAGTGCTCTGATTCCTACATGCGTAAAATGGATCGAGTCTCAACATCTCCCTACTCCTCAGTGTCTCCATCTGAAAAAATCGTTGGATTGTAGATGTGAGAACACATCATCCAACATTAAGCATTTAGCAGTGTTCTGGTGAACAATGATGTTGATACACACTAGGTTATACAGCCCTATTATTTGTGGAATGAACTGAGCAAGTGATGGGACAGCAGAGAGCACAACAGCATGCAAAAATGTTTGCTAAGCGAATTAACAAGGAAGCCAGGATGAATAAGAGATCAGGACACTATGGAACTGCTGAAAATTCTTCCAACATTGGGTTCTCTCTTTTTTAAGGTTTTTCTTTTTTAAGGTTTTATATATTCATGAGAGAGAGAGAGAGAGAGAGAGAGAGAGAGAGAGAGAGAGAAAGGGGGTGGGGAAAAGCAGACAGGGAGAGAGAGGGATGGGCAGACTCTATGCTGAGCACGGAGCCCTATGGGGGGCTCAAACTCATGACCCTGAGATCATAACCTGAGGCAAAATCAAGAGTGAGGCACTCAACCTGTGCCCCTAAGGTTTTGTTTTTTCAAAATCCGCATCTCTGAAATGAGGTATCATATAGAAAATGTGGGGAGAGGGAGGCTCTAATGAAAAATAAAAACAAGCAGTTTACGCTATTTTTTTTTTTTTTAAGGAAGCACTGTCTAATGGAGTTTCCTTGTTTCTCATTTATTCAGTAAACTGGTGACAGTGCATTGTATTTGGCCTTTTCAAGAGAGGAGACATCCTGGACTAGCCATGGAGCTGATGTAGGGAACTGCCTGTGTCATGCATCAAGGTTGGCTGGCCAGCAGGTGATGCCTTTGGTTTGGAAGGTACCCAAACTCTTTAATACTATATTTCCCCCTCCCCGACCATTTTTGGAAAAGGTCCAATGGGAGATATGGGCACTAAGTGCAGTAGAGATCTGTGATCACAATATCTGATTTGAAATACCCTGCATGTTTGCCTCATTGGAGAACTTGAACTTGAACTTCTTATCTCAGATGTTTGTTTCCTCTATGAATGAGGTCTTACTCCTTCATCAAAAGATAAAGTAGCAAGGGTAAATGAGACTGGTTCTCTAATTCCTGGACCCGAAGCTTGACTTTAATCTGGGACAGGGTGGACAGAGGTTCCCTCCTTTTCATGAGGAGAGAGGGTTGTATCCTCCCAGTCATACCCTTGTCATGGAACCTACTTTCTTAGAGAGCAAAGGAGTTTCTGTGCAGGTGAATAAAACTATAGAGGTTAAGGGCAGTGAGGGAATCTGGAGCTAATAATGGAGAGCAGGCCTGCCTACTTTTGGTTATGGATTCCCCTGTCTACTCTGCCCAATGTCAGAACATTCCAGATGTAGGTCCTCAAAGCTGAGAGCTTCAGGTGAACAATGACCCCAATTCAATTTGCAGGGCTGTACTCAACAGTTTCACTGTTTGACTGGCACACTCACTCATGTCACTGGGCATAAAGCTATACCGATGAAGTACAACGGGCGTTGTATGTAGAACTGGCGGATGAGACAGGAAGTAAGGTTTTCTTTTATCTTTCTATGATTCCATAGAGCCTAATACTCTTTTCTCTAGAATCAGAAGGGAAGTGCATTTGGTGCTATGGTACAGTAGTTGTAAAACACATGCGTTTGGGTCTCGGGTCTCGGGCTTTGCAGAATCAATTCCTGGTCAGTCCCGTAACCTTATGCAAGTTGCTTGACTCTTCTAAGCTTAATTTCTTCATCTGTAAAATGTGAACAACGACGACATCTACTCTTTAGAGTTAAAAGAGGTGATATACTTAAGGAATGTAGTATAACACCTGGACCTTTAGATAAGTGTACAACAAAGGCTGAAGCAATTAGGTTACTCTTATAGGTAGGCCATGTAGGGACAGGAAAGAGAGGGATTAATAGGTCTACTCTAACATGGCGCTTTTAAAATCAGATTTATTGAAATATTTTTGTAATGTAACATTTGCCTTTTGTATGAATTTTGACAAATGTATAGTTATGTAATCACCACCAATAACCAAGACATAGGTCATTTCCAACACCCCAAATGGTGGCCTCATGCCCTTTATTATGTTGGCATGGTTATTATTAACTGAAGTCCATACTGTCCTGAGATGTCTTTTTCTATCCCAGGCTCCTCTCTAGGTTACCACATCACAAATAGCTATTGTCTCTCCCTAGGCTTCTCTAACCGTGACAGTTTCTCAGACTTGACCAGTTTGATGACCTTTACAGATTTGAGGAATACTAATCCAGTATTTGAGAAAATACCACTCTATTGGGATTTGTCACGTTTTTCTCATGTTCAACCTGGCGTTATGGGTTTTGGAATAGAAGACCACAGAGGTGAAGTGCTACTCTCATGACATCATAGCAAAGGTATGTGCTAGTTTTGCTTAAAGATTTTATCTATTTATTTATTTGACCCAGGGAGAGAGAGTGTGCAGGCAGAAGGAGGAGCAGAGGGAGAGGGCAAGCAGACCCTGATACAGGGCTCAGTCCCACATCCCTGAGATCATGATCTGAGTGGAAATTAAGAGTTGGATGCTCTACTGACAGAGCCACCTGGGCGCGCTGGCTATGGGCTATTGATATGACACAATATTGGTGTCATTATATATTAGTGCTAGTAATATAATGACTATTGGCTGATCACCTGGAGGAGGTAGTGCTTGCCAGGTATTTCCACTATAAAGTTCTCCCCTCCTCCATTTCCTACTATGCTCTTGAAAGGAAGTCATTATGTGACATCTACACTTAGGGGATAGAGAGTCATGCCCCACTTCCTGGAGGGAGGAGTGCCAAATAAGTTACTTGGAATTCTTCTGCACTGAAGATTCATCTCCTCTTCTGCACTTACTTATTTATTCAACTGTTTATTTATTTAGATCGATATAAACTGATGGATTTTTCTTTTATACTTTGGGTTATAAGCTAATACTGCTTTGTTTATATTGTCACTCAAATTGTTCCCACTTTGGCTCTTGGGAACTCTTTCGGATCTTTCCTGTGTCCCTTTGATATACACCCCCCTCCCAGCACTGTGGTGTTTTTCTTTCTTGGGACACTTCCTCACTTTCTGTCACTCCAAGACGCTACAGGTTCATATTGTGTATTTCCTGCCCAGACCCAGGATCTGCCAGTTCTCCATGAGCCTTGGTGTCCCTTTCTTTGGAGATTGGTATTAGGAAATCAAGATCTGGACCCGTGGTGTACTTATTGCCACTCAGATGTTTGTTTCTACTTCCTCTCAGCTCAGGAGCACAAAGTACTTCTATTCCTCCAACTTAAAAAAACATTTTTCTTAAGCCACAGAACGGCTGAAACAGCACAATGAACAACTTTGTATGCTTTAGCTAGATCTTTCTTCCCCCTGAACAGTCTGAAAATAAGTTGTAGACATCATGACATTTTATCCCTAAATACCTTTTCATCCACATCCTACAAAGAACCAGCTCCTATTTAATACAACAGAATTGCCACAGCTGAGGAAATAGTAATTCAGCATTATTCAGTTTATAGTCAAATATTTTTAATGATCCCCCATATATTTTTTAAAACTTTAAAAATCCACTTTCCAATAAATATTTACACATTTTCTTAGTTGTTTTGGCTCCTTATTCTCTGGATTAACTCCCTTAATGTCTTATTTTGTTGATTTTTTTTTTTAAGAGTGTAGGTCAATTGTCTTATCAATAGCTCACATTCTGGATTTATCTTCAGGCTAGTAATGTCCAGGCTAAATAAAGGTTTTTCAACCTCATTATGGACATTTTGGACCAGACAGCTTTCTGTTGTTGGGCCAGCCCTGTGCATTATACAAGGTTTAGAAGCATCCTGGACTTTTGCCCACTAGATGCAAGTAAGAACACCCCAGTCATGATGACCAGAAATGTCTCAAAACATTGACAGATCTCTCTGGGGTCATAGTCACCTCCACGTCCAGTTGGGAAACATTGGTCTAGATAAGGATACTAGGATACTAAGTAATGTTGTGTAATGTTGTCAAGGATTCTAGGTAATGTTGTGTACTCATTCATGTATCACATCGGGAAACACATGGTATCAAGTTGGATGGAACTTATGATGCCAAGTATAATAACTGAAGTTTGTAACGAGCAAATCCCGCCATTATAATTAACTATAAAAGTACTTTGAGTCTCTATGATCATCCTGTTCCCAGATTTTCACCTAATGATTTTAGCATCCACTCATGACTCTTTATTGAATCAACACACTAGGGGTTGTGAAATGATAATTTTCTCCTTATTTCCTTACATACAAGCCAGCTGAAACTGTTGTAAAGAGCCTTCCCCTTAATTTCCCAAATTCTTCCTTTCTCTCTTCTTTAAATATCATTTAATGCATAGAATTATTTTTATTCATTGAATTGTGATTCTTTATCATCCATATGTTTTGATGATCAAATTATCCCAACTTAGCCAGTGGGAACCATTCACACTAATTACTGCGTCATTTCCTATGAATATGTAAACCCCTGACAATGATTCAAATGAAAACTCTGTACAAAGATACCTCTAGAGTAGCTTCCCTTCCATCTCCTTCACTTCTTTCTATACTGGTAATATATTAGTTTTCTGGTTTGTTGTTTTTTGTAAAAATTTTTTAAAAAAATGTTTAAGGTTTTTATTTATTTATTAGAGAGCGAGAGCGAGAGCGAGAGCATGCACAAACAGGGGAGGTGGCAGAGGGAGAGGTAGGGTCCCCGTTGAGCAAGGAGCCCAGTGTGGGACTTGATCCTCAGACACTGGGATCATGACCTGATCCAAAGGCAGATGCTCAACCAACTGAGCCCCCCAGGCATCACTTTCTGGTTTATTCTTTCTGTATTTCTTATTCAAAAATACGTAAAATGTATATGAGCACACAAGTATACTCGAAAGGTAGTACACCGTGTATGGTTTTTGCACCTTACCTTCTATTTAATAGTACCTAGCGAACTCACTATCAGTTCACATAGATCTCCTTTGCTCTTCTTAAGGCCACGCAGCCCTCCCTAGTGCACGTGTACCTTACTTAGGCAGCCAGCCTTCCATGAGTGCTCATGCAGGGTGTTTCAAATAGTCTACGACCACAGGTAATGCCACAGAGAGTTACTTGTGAATATGCTGTTTTGAATTTGTGGATGGGTACCCTCAGGGTAAATTCCGGAAAGAGATGCTAGAAGGGAAGGATAAATGCATACATAATTGTGTTCTGTAGTGCCAAATCTCCTTCGACAGTAGTTGTGACATTCTTTCTACCAGTAATAAATCAGAGCGTTTGTTTTTCACAGGCTTGCTTGTATAAAGCATTGTAAGCTTACGAATTTTTGTCCATCTGACATGTAAGAGGTGGTATGTCATGGTAGTTTTACTTTGCATTTCCCATAAAATGAACGAGGTTAAGCATCTTTTCTGATGCGTAAGGGCAATTTGTTGCACATGGTTTTTAAAACCTACTTCTTTCTCCATCATTTCCTGGCTGTTACCTTAGATCAGGCTCCTGTGACTTCCTACCCAGATTTCTGAAATAATCTTCTAATTTCTCTGCCTACTGCCATTCTCCCTTTCAGTTATCCTGAACACAGTTAACACGGTTACCAAGTTAATCTTCTTAAAACACTTCTTCAAAAACATTCTCTTTCTTTTTTAAAGAACTTTTAATTAGTCTCTTTTAGCCACAGAAGAGTTTTAAACTCATTCATTAGTCTAGAATTCAAGATATGGTTTTCTATCACTTCTGTAAACTTCTCTTTGTTTATTCTCTTATGTTTCCTTAACGGTACGCCCCACCCTCACTTCTCTGTGGGGGTATGTGTTCTAAGACCCCTGTGGATGCCTGAAACCATGGGTACAACCATACACTATGTGTACTATGTTTTTTCCTATATGTACATACTTAGGATAAAGTTAAATTTACAAACGAGGCATAATAAGAGATTAACAACACTAATAATAAAGTCGAATAATTATAGTAATGTGCTATCATTAAACTTATGTGAATGTGGTCTTTCTCTTAAAGATAGCTTATTGTACTGTACCACCCTCTCCGTGATGATAAAATACCAGTGGTAAGATGACGTGTGGTGAATGACAAAGGCATTTGACATAGACTTAGGTTCCTGCTGACCTTCTGACAACATGTCAGAATGTGGGTCATCTGCTTCTGGACCTCAGTGAACTGTGAAAAACTGAAACCATGGAAAGTGAATCTGTGGATAAGCGGGGGCTATATTGTATTCCTTCTGCAAAATCGGTACATTCAGTGTGTTAAAATCCATGGCAAAAATTCTTCTCTGCAGAACTTGTACCTTCTGCTTTCTAGTTTGAAAGCCCCTCCTTAACGCAGCTCTGCCTTCTTAACTGTTTAAATTCCATGCAAATTCCAACTCCCATCCTCTTGGAAGCCTTCCTTGACCACTTCAGTGCCTAGATGTTCCATCCTTTTCTAAATTCTATTGCTACAAATGTCTGTCTCTTTATTTGGCACTGACTTTATATAAGCTTCATCTTGTAAAAAATGTTTATTGTTTAGGGGCGCCTTGGTGGCTCAGTTGGTCGAGCGACTGCCTTCGGCTCAGGTCATGATCCCGCAGACCAGGAATCGAGTCCCGCATCGGGCTCCCTGCTTGGCGGGAAGCCTGCTTCTCCCTCTCTCACCCCCCCTGCTTGTGCTCCCTCTCTGGCTGTGTTTCACTCTGTCAAATAAATAGATAAAATCTTTTAAAAATGTTTATTATTTAAGTACGGTTGATACAATGTTTTATTAGTTCAGGGGCACAACAGAGTGATTTCACAATTCTTTACATTACACGATGCTCACAGTGATACAAAGGTAGTCATCCTCTCTCACTCTACAGTGTGGTTACAATATTATTGACTATATTCCCTATTGCTGTGCTTCCTCTCTCTGTGACCTATTTACTGTAGAACTGGGGGTTTATTCCTCTTAATCCCCTTCACTTGTTTTGCCTACTCCCCACCCCCACCACTAACTTGTTTTCTGTACTTATGAGTCTGTTTTCGTTTTGTTTGTTTCGCTTTTTAGATTCCATGTGTAAGTACAATCATATGGTACTCGTCTTTGACTTTTTTCACTTAGTGTGATACCCTCTAAGTCCATCTGTGCTGTCACCAATGGCAAAGGCTCATTTTTTATGGATGAATGATATTCCATTGTGCTGTGTATATGTGTGTATACATCATATCTTCTCTATCCATTCATCATCTACTGATGGACATGGGTGGCTTCCATATTTTGCCTATAGTAAATAGTGCTGCAATAAACATAGGGGTGCATATATCTTTACAAGTACTGTTTTCATTCTCTTTGGATAAATCATAGTGGAATCACTGGATTGTATCATAGTTTTGTTTTTAAATTTTGGAAGAAACTCCATACTGTTTTCCACAGTGGCTATACCAATTTACAGTCCTACCAACAGTGCATGGGGATTTCTTTTTCTTCACATCCTCCTCAACTTGTTACTTGTCTTTTTCATTGTAGCCATTCTGACAGGTATAAGGTAATATCTTGTTCCAGTTCCAATTTGCTTATCTTTAATAATTAGTGAGGTGAGCATCTTTTCATGTGTCTGTTGGTCATCTATATGTCTTCTTAAGAAAAATTTTCTATTCAAGTTCTCTACCCATTTTTTAACTGGATTTATTTGGGCTTTTTTTTTTGCTGTTGAATTGTATAAGTTCTTTGTGTATTTGGGATTTTAACACTTTATTGGATGTGTATGATTGGCAAATATCTTCTCCCATTCAGTAGGTTGCCTTTTCATTTTATTGATGGCTTCTTTTGCTGTGCAAAACCTTTTTATTTTGGTATAGTGCTGATGGTTTATTTTTGCCTTTGTTCCTCTTGTCTGAGGAGATATATCCATAAGTATTTTGCTAAAGTTAGTGTCAAAGAGACTAACTGCCTGTATTTTAGGAGTTTTATGGTTTCAGGTCTTTAGTCCATGTTGAGTTTATTTTTAGGTATGGTGTAAGAAAGTGGTCCACTTTCATTCTTTTGCATGTAGCTGTCTAGTGTTCCCAGCACCATTTGTTGAAGAGACTTCCCTATTGTGTATTATTACCTTGTTTGTCATAGACTAATTGCCTGTCTAGGTGTTGGTTTATTTCTGGGCTCTCTATTCTATTGTGCTATCTCTGTGTCTATTTTTGTGCCAGTACTATACTGTTTTGATCATTATAGCTTTGTAGTATACCTTCTTCAATTCTTTCTGCTGCTTTATTATTAGCGTATAAAATGCAACAGATTTCTGTATATTGATTTTATATCCTGCATCTTTACTGAATTCATTTATTCTATCAGATTTTTTGATGGAGTCTTTAGAGTTCTGTGTATATAGTATCATGTCCTCTGCAAACAGTGACAGTTTTACTTCTTCATTTCTGAGTTGAATACCTTTTATTTTTTTCTTGTCTGATTGTTGAGGCTAGGTTTCCAGTACTAAGTTGAAGAAAAGTGATAAGAGTGGACTTTCTTGTTCTTGATCTTAGATCTTAGAGGAAAAGCTTTTAGTTTTCATCATTGAGTATGATATTAGCTAAGGGTTTTGCATAGATGGTCTTTATTATGTTGAAATATGTTCCCTGTAAACGCATGCTGTTGAGAGTTTTTATCATGAATGGATATTGAATTTTGTCTCAAACTTTTTCTGTATCTCTTGAGATGATCATATGTTTTTTAATCTTTTACTTTGTTCATGTGATTATCAAGTTGATTGATTTATGAATATTGAACTATTCTTGCATCCTCTCAATAAATCCCACTTGATCCTTCGAAAATATTGTTGAGTTCAGTTTGCTACAACTTTGTTGAGGACTTCCGTAGCTATGTTCATTAGGGATAATGGCCTGTAGTTTTCTTTCTTGTTTTTGTAGTGTCTTGTGTGTTTTTGGTATCAGGGCAATGCTGGCCTGATAGAATGAATCTGGGAGCTCTCCTTCCTCCTCTGTTTTTGGAACAGTTTGAACCTTATAGCCTTTTTCTTGTATTACAAGTACTTAAATTTTTAAAATTTGTGTATATTTTTCCCCAAGAGTAGGGACTAAAGCCATTTAAATCAGCAAAAATTAAGGGATTTTTATCATCTACTTCTAAGCCAAAATAAAGGCACATTGATGTCTATTATATTGATGACGTAAGGAAGCAAACAGATCTTAGCAATTGGATTAAAATCAATTATTGAGTCAGAGGGTTATAAATATGGGCCCCAAATCTTAGGTTATAAAATGTCATACCTTTTTTTTTTTTAAGATTTTATTTATTTGACAGAGAGAAACACAGCCAGAGAGGGAACACAAGCAGGGGGAGTAAGAGAGGGAGAAGCAGGCTTCCTGCCCAGCAGGGAGCCCGATGTGGGACTCGATCCCGGGTCTCCAGGATCATGACCTGAGCTGAAGGCAGTCGCTTAACCAACTGAGCCACCCAGGCACCCCTAAAGTGTCATACCTTTTATGATAGCCCCTAAATTTTTTTAAAAAAGGCACCTTAAGACATTAAGTAAAAATGACTCCATTTACTTATTCTCTCAATTAATGAAGAAATACAATTGAGAAAACTTTGATTTATCCTAAAATTTCCATTCAAGATACTAGCTAGAAAGACAAAGAATTTCACATCCAATCATCTTGGAACACAGTGGTATTACATTAAATGCTATAAAATGCTGTTTGTTTTCAGTTTAATCAAGAAGAGAAATCTAAGGAAGAACAGATTGAGGGTTGCCAGAAGCAGAAGGTGAAAGATGTCAAAAGGTACAAACTTCTACTTATAAAATAAATAAATCCTGGGATATAATGTACAGCATGATGACTATAGTTAATACAGTGCACGGAGTGACTATAGTTAATACAGTCTATATTTAAGACTTGCTAAGACAGACTGTAAAAGTTCTCATCACAAGAAAAAGAGTCTAACTCTAAAGTCTTTTAGCTAGACTTACTGTGGTGATCACTGCACATGTAAATAAACTTTGAATCATTATTTGTACACCTGAAATGAATGTAATTTTCTACATCAATTATACCTAAAAAAGAAAAGAGAAATCTAGCCCCATAATAATAAAGACACCCTTGTTTCATCCTAGAATAACAAATCCAATATTTTCCTCAAAATACAGCAGCCACTTTTGATCATGTTTCCTTTTCTCTTCTCTTTCTGGCAATCTTCTCTTGGAATAATAAATAACTCCCCCCAGGAACTAGACAAGATCAATGTCAATCTGGAATTTGAGTTCTTTTATATTGGGTGTAAAAAAAAAATCTTAATCTAAGGTTGCACTAAATATCTGAAAAGGAATAAAAATCTCAAAAAAAATTCCACCATTTCCAACAACTAATCATTACATGGTATAGGAAAAAAGCAACTGATTTTACTTTTCTGTAACTCTTCTAGAGATTGTCTAGCTCAGGTTCAAAGATGAATCTTCATTATTAAAATGGAAGAAAACAGAGCTCTTTCTAAAGACTAATATCCCTTCTCACAAGAAGAATCTTGGGGAAGTCTATAGTAAATTATTAATATCTTTTAAAATTTATATTTGTATCAAAATTATGAAATTTGATAAACTGTGTCCCCTTCAAATATCCCTTATAGTTATAATGTTTTATGAAAAATGATTTATGTCTGGCCCATAAAAAAAGTTTGAATAGAGAAAACCTCATATCTGGATCCCTGGATATCTTGAGCCATGCATCTCCATTTTAAGTTTCGGCAACTTTCAAATTTAGTTGAACAAACATTATACTTGATGAGTTTGTTGTACATTTATTAAATCATATAGGTGGGCTGCTAGTTCTTTTAGTAGCACAGCATATAAGTCATAGGGCTTATGCTAAGTATTTAGTGAGGCAGAAAGATATGTATGCATCAAATATTACAAGGATCAGCTGTCAAAAGTAGCACTGCTGACCTACAAACGAGGGGGAGCAAGAAAAGAGATTTAAATCAAGGGCAAAAATCAACAGACTCCAGAAATAAGGTGATAATTGAGTTCAGCCATGGCAACCTACAAATATACAAGGTCCAAAGTATAGAGACTTTATAAATTAAGAAATTTTCTAATTCAAAATGAGAATTTAGCAGCATTTAGAATGTTCTATCACTCTCCTGTGATCCCACTGCACATTGTACCACTCTCTATTCTGGCAGGTTGTCTTGTAAAAAATTTAGTTCCAGGTAAGTTACATGGAACAGCTGGAGAGGGCCTGATAGTGGGATCACAACCGTATCAACTCTGAATTCCCAGGGCCCCAGTGAGTACTCAAGATATCGTAGACCGATAAGTTTTCTTAAAAGAGTAAATGAACTAAACATTTCAGTAGCACTTTGCAGAGTGAATCAAACTTTTTAATTTACCTCTTTTTGTAAGTTGATTCTTTTGGATTTTGAGTCCCCAGATGACCTACATCTGATTCTATTTCCCAGTGGTTATACTTGGTCTCCCCTGGAACTAGATCAGCTAAGGGAAGGGCGGGCATAATGTAGATCCCTAGGGACCGTGGTTGCCACTGTTCCCAGGTTTTGGGATTTTATAGATAGGCAGACACACACACACACACACACACACACTCTCACACTCTTCTCTGTGATATACAATATACAAAGATGTTAGCATGGTCATACAACATACAATAATAGCAAAGGTGCAAAAGGAGACCACAAAAATCATATGGAATATGAAGTCTAATGGGCAAATATAGTCTGAAATAGGCAAAATATGAACTCAAGATAGGACATTTATCCTTCCTCCTTGCAAGAAAGACTGCCTCCTATCACTTCACAAGATATACTGGAATTTGCTTATCTTTTCAACTTTAGTACTTCTATTACTTCTGTTTAGGTCTATTTTTGCTTCCCAGAAAATTAGCATTTCACCTTTAAATCTCTTACTCTAAATGTTAACCCCTTCCAAACTGTGATTTCATTATTAGGTTTTATTTTCCAATAACATATGCCCCATTTCATAGTGGAAATTAATGGGAGAATGACATTCAAGTTCCTAAAATCTCTGTTTTTGTAGTTACAGATATTATAGAAAATGCATTATTTCCATTTAGGGCAGAGAGAATCCGTGATAGCCATTAGATAAATTATAATCATGTATAATATTTAAGAATTCAAGGAAATCCATTAGGTAAAGCCAATAAAAAGTCTCCTTAACCCTGGCACAGCCTGACCCCTTGCAACCTCATGAGTGTTTGTAAAGCCTTGGCTTCATCAGGCGGCTTATTAGAAATGTAATTCTCTCAGCATAAAATAAGCCAAGAAGAGAAAGTCAAGTATCGCATGGTCTCACTTACTTGCGGTGCATGAGGGGCAAACTGGAGGACAGTGGCAGAAGGAAAGCAAATGGGAACTAGGGTAATCTAGGGAGGGATACGAAACAACAGAGATTTTGAACACAGAAACAAACTGAGGGACTTGGAGGGAGGGGGGTGGAGGGATGGGAGAGCCTGGTGGTGGGTACTGGGGACACCTAAAGCATGGAGCACTGGGTGTGGGGAAAGGGGAATGAATCTTGAAACATTGGAAAAAAAAATTTTAGTAACAATAAAAAAAAAAAAGAAAAAAAAAAAAGAAATGTAATTCTCAGGCCCTACCCAGACCTGTGAATCAGAATTTGCATTTTAACAAACCCCCCTATGGTATTCGTGTGCACAATAAAGTTTTAGACGGAGGAGTTAACTAATCAGAGAAATTCCATGAACAGAAATTTCTTCATCAATCTTTAATTTAGGTTGGGTTTCCTCCCAAAGATCTATAGATCCAAACGTTAATTTTTTTCAGTATCTTGACTAAATTTACATCAAGATACATTCCTGGAATTTGGTGGTCTCCCTGTATTTCATTTTACATCCAATCCAGTGATTCTGTGTTGTACAGACTGTTCATCTCCACCTCTCCACAGGAAATCCAGGCAAACATGGGAGAAAGGGATCAGTGATTTGAATTAGAGAATTATATGGAAGACTGACAAGGGACTGTTCATTGTATGGTGGGGATTCAACTCAGTCACCACATTGCTTTCTTCTCAAAAAGTTCTTAGGCTTCAACCAATGGAGTCATTTCTGCAAAGGAAAATCCCTAAACTTGGGGGTTTGTGAATCACGTGCCGAATGAGTTAGGTTAATTAGGCATTTCTTTGCTTGAGTTTCTTTCTCCCACCATGGTTTATCTCTTTATTTGTGACCTTGAGCAGCCAAAGAGGGGCAACATCCTATGTAACTGACACACGATTGCCGAAGGTATTCCCTGCCAGATAGCTAACAACTGGAGGAAAAGATGCCTGTGCTTTCCTAAACTTGGGTTTACCGGTGATAACAATGACATTTCTGCTGAAAAAATTAAGAGGTGTAGGGGAAAAAAGAAAAAAAGCAACAAAGAAAAATGGCTTACCCAAGCTGCATCCCAGACATCCTTCTTCACAAGGCATGCATTCTTCATAGTCTGGGTCTTGAACTTCGCCTATACGGAAAGAGTGAGAAATACGATTCATTTTCACTGAGTGGAGACACATTCATTGCTATGAAAATATATTGGTGTATAACTTATTTTCTGCCCTTCTCTCAGAGACAATAAATTTTGGTTTTTAGCTATTTATTTTTTTTACCTTTTAATCTCTAAATAACATGATTATGATGCTACCTCTTGATTTTATTCTTATGCATTGTCTGTAGTGGTAAAGACTAACTTTGTTTCATTAGCATCCCAACATAGACATACTTTCTATCCTCCCAAAAGATAAATTTTGCTTGATTAATATTCTGTATTTATGTTGTGATGATTATACTATTATTATTCATATTCTGATGACATTGGGGCTCTTATACACCTTTTTGTTTTCTCTTATGCTACTGTTTGTCTGACTTTATTTATTTATTTATTTATTTATTAAGATTTTATTTATTTGACAGAGAGAAACACAGCCAGACAGGGAACACAAGCAGGGGGAGTGAGAGAGGGAGAAGCAGGCTTCCCGCCGAGCAGGGAGCCCGATGTGGGGCTCGATCCTGGGTCTCCAGGATCATGACCTGAGCCAAAGGCAGTCGCCCAACCAACTGAGCCACCCAGGTGCCCCTGACTTTATTTATTTTCACAGTATCTTTCCTTAATTCATCCTCAACTGTACCGTAAGTAGAAATCTCCCAGCTCTTGCTTTAATATCATTTTTAAAATTATTTATTTTTTATTGTGTCATATCAGTCACTATATAATACACTATTAGTTTTTTTGATGGATCTCATAGATATATTCAGAACATTCCACCCTAAAACAGAAGAATATTCATTCTTCTCGAGTGCACATGGAGTTTGCTCCAGAACAGACCACATACTAGGTCACAAATCAGGGCTCAACCGATACCTGAAGATTGATATTATTCCCTGCATATTCTCTGACCACAATGCTGTGAAACTGGAACTCAGTCACCATAAAAAGTTCAGAAGAAGATCAAACACTTGGAAGCTAAAGACCATCCTGTTCAAGAATATGTGGATCAACCAGAAAATCAAAGAAGAACTGAAACACTTCATGGAAACCAATGAGAATGAAGATACATCGATCCAAAACCTATGGGATACAGCAAAGGCAGTCCTAAGGGGGAAATTCATAGCCATCCAAGCCTCACTCAAAAAAATTGAAAAATCTAAATACACCAACTCTCATTACACCTTAAAGAACTGGAAAATCAACAAAAAACTAAACCAACCCCCCCCCCCCAAGACGGGAAATAATTAGGATTAGAGCAGAGATGAATGAATCAGAAACTAGAGATACAGTAGAACACATCAACGAAACTAGAAGCTGGTTCTTTGAAAGAATCAATAAGATTGATAAACCATTGGCCAAACTAATCCAAAAGAAAAGGGAGAAGACCAAATTAATAAAATTATGAATGAAAGGGTAGAGATCACGACTAACACCAAGGAAATAGAAACAGTCATCAGAAATTACTATCAACAATTATATGCCAATAAGTTTAACAACCTAGAAGATATGGATACATTCCTAGAAACCTATAATACATTATTAGTTTTTGATGTAGGGTTCCAAGATTCATTGTTTGCATAGAACACGCAATATGTGTCCTCCTTAATACTCACCACCAGGCTCACCCATTCCCTCACCCGCCCTCCCTTCTAAAACCCTCAATTTGTTTCTCGGAGTCCACAGTCTCTCATGGTTTGTCTCCCCCTGTGATTTCGCCTACTTCACTTTTCCTTCCCTTTTCCTAATGTCCTCCATGTTATTCCTTATGTCCCACAAGGAAGTGAAACCATATGATAACTGACTTTCTCTGCTTCCCTTATTTTGCTCAGCATAATCTCCTCCAGTCTCATCCATGTTGCTACAAAAGTTGGATATTCATCCTTTCAGATGGTGGCATACTATTCCATTATGTATATGGACCATATCTTCTTTATCCATTCATTTGTTGAAGGAATCTTGGCTCCTTCCAGAGTTTGGCTATTGTGGACATTGCTGTTATGAACATTGGGGTACATATGGCCCTTCTTTTCGCTACATCTGTGTCTTTTGGGTGAATACCCAGTAGTGCAATTTCCAGGTCATAGAGTAGCTCTATTTTTAATTTTTTGAGGAATCTTCATACTGTTTTTCAAAACAGCGCACCAACTTGCATTCCCACCAACAGTGTAAGAGGGTTTCCCTCTCTCCACATCCTCTTCAACATTTGTTGTTTCTTGCCTTGTTAATTTTTGCCATTCTAATTGGTGTCCGGCGGTATCTCAATGTGGTTTTGATTTGAATTTCCCTGATGGCTAATGATGATGAACATTTTCATGTGTCTGCTAGTCGTTTGTATGTCTTCACTGGGGAAGTGTCTGTTCATTTCTTCTGCCCTTTGACTTGATTATCTCTTTTTTTGGATGTTGAATTCAAAAATCTATATTATTTGAATTCTTGGGTTGACCCTTAATTTTTGTTCCCTCTTTTCCATTTTCTGCTTTTACTTTTATTTTGGTTCTATGATTATCTCAGTGATTTTAAAGTTTTAAAAATTTTTTTTCTACCCTTCTTTATTTCCATTCTAATTTTTAAAAGATTTTATTTATTTATTTGACAGATAGAAACACAGCTACAGAAGGAATACCAGCAGGGGGATTGAGAGATGGAGAAGCAGGATTCCCGCCTAGCAAGGGAGCCTGATGCAGGGCTCGATCCTGGGACTCCAGGATCATGACCTGAGCTGAAGGCAGTTGCTTAACCAACTGAGCCACCCAGGCGCCCCTATTTTTTGGAAAATTTTAAAAAAATACTTTATTCATTTAGTTGAGAGAGAGAGAGAGAAAATGAGTGGGGGTGGGGCAGAGGGGCAGAGAGTGAGAGAGAGAATCAGACTTCCCACTGAACAGGGAGCCTGACGCGGGGCTTGATCCCGGGACCTGGAGATCATGACCTGAGCTAAAGGCAGATGCTTAACTGACTGAGCCACGTAGGTGCCCCACTGTAATTGTTTTTAAAGGTTTATTTCTTTATCTGAGACAGAGAGAGCCCACACACATGCACTCCATGTGTGTGCATAAGTTGGGGGAGGGCAGAGGGAGAAAATCTCAGAATATCCACTGAGCATGGAGCCCAGTGTGGGGCTTGATATCATTATCTATGAGATCATGATCTGAGTCAAAACCAGTGTGGGGCTTGATCTTGTTATCCATGAGTTCAAGACCTGAGCCAAAACCTTGGCTGATGCTTAATCAACTGAGATACCCAGGTGTCCCACCTTTCTTCTATAATTTTTTAAAAAAGTTTCCAAGATCACATTTTTATTTTCTGAATATTTTTAATGTATTTTTAAAATTATGTGTTTCAGATATACAGTATAATTTAATATCTGTATATACTTCAAAGTGATCACCCCCAAAATCCAGTTACCATCCATCATCCTATAGTTGGCCCCCTTAAGCCCTTTCTTGCACCCCATACCCACTTCTCTCTGGTAACCGTGAGTCTGTTCTCTGTATCTATCAGTTTTATTTGTTTTGTTTCTTAGATTCTACGTTTGAGTGAATTCATATGGTGTTTGTCTTTCTCCTGATTTATTCCACGAGGATAATACCCTCATGGCCCATCCATATTGTAAATGGCAACATTTTATTCTTTGTTTAATGGATAAACTTTATTCATCTGCTGGTGAGCATTTAGCTTGTTTCAGTTTTTTTGGCTATTGTAAATGCCATAATGAACACAGGGATGACTATATCTTTTCAAATTCATGTTTTCATATTTTTTGGATAAAACTCAGTAGTGGAGGGGCGCCTGGGTGGCTCAGTTGGTTAAGCGACTGCCTTCAGCTCAGGTCATGATCCTGGAGACCCGGGATCGAGTCCCACATCGGGCTCCCTGCTCGGCGGGAAGCCTGCTTCTCCTTCTCACTCCCCCTGCTTGTGTTCCCTCTCTGGCTGTGTTTCTCTCTGTCAAATAAATAAAAAATCTTTAAAAAAAAAAAAAAAAAAAAACTCAGTAGTGGAGTAATTGGATCATATGGTAGTTTTATTCTTAATTTTTTTGAGGAATATCTGTATATTTTCCATAGTAACTACATCAAATTACATTCCCACTAACAGTGTATGAGTGTTCCCTTTTCCTTGTATTCTAACACTTGTGATTTCTTGTCTTTTGATAATAGCTTTTCTAACATATATGAGGTGATATCTCATTGTGGTTTTGATTTGTGTTTCCCTAAACTAATGATGCTGAACATCTTTTCTTTTTTTAAAATGATAATTTATTTTATTTTTTTTCAGCATTCCAGGATTCATTGTTTATACCCCACACCCAGTGCTCCATGCAATTCGTGCCCTCAATAACCACCACCGGGTTCCCCTATCCCGCCATCCCCCTCCCTTCCAAAACCCTCAGTTCGTTTTTCAGGGTCCAAAGTCTCTCATGCTTCATCTCCCTCTCTAATTTACCCCAGTTCACTTTTCCTTTCATTCTCCCACTGTCTTCCATGTTGCTTGTTATGCTCCACAAGTAAGTGAAACCATATGATAACTGACTTTCTCTGCTTCCTTTATTTCACTCAGCATAATCTCCTCTAGTCTTGTCCATGTTACTACAAAGGTTGGGTATTCATCCTTTCTGATGGAGGTGTACTATTCCATTGCATATATGGACCATATCTTCTTTATCCATGCGTCTGTTGAAGGGCACCTTGGCTCTTTCCACAGTTTGGCCATTGTGGCTGTTGCCGCTATGAGCATTGCGGTACATACGGCCTTTCTTTTTACTACATCTGTATCTTTGGGGTAAATACCCAGTAGTGCAATTGCAGGGTTATAGGATAGCTCCATTTTTATTTTTTTACGGAATCTCCACACTATTTTCCAAAGCAGCTGCACCAACTTGCATTCCCACCAACGGTGTGGTGGGAAGGCTTTCTCGACAGCCTCTCCAAAACTTGTTGTTTCCTGTCCTATTAATTTTGGCCATTCTGACTGGTGTCAAGTGGTATCTCAATTTGGTTTTGATTTGAATTTCCCTGATAGCTAATGATGACAAACATTTTTTCATGTGTCTGTTAACCATTTGTATGTCTTCCATGGAGAAGTGTCTGTTCATGTCTCCTACCCATTTTTTGATGTGATCATTTTTTTTTTGGTTGTTGAGTTTGAGGAGTTCTTTATAGATCGTGGATATCAGCCCTTTTCTGTAGGGTCATTTGTGAATATTTTCTTCCATTCTGTGAGTTGCCTCTTTGTTTTGTTGACTGTTTCCTTTGCTGTGCAGAAGCTTTTTATTTTGATGATATCCCAAAAGTTCATTTTCAATTTTGTTTCCCTTGCCTTTGGAGACGTGTCTTGAAAGAAGTTGCTATGGCTGATGTCAGAGAGGTTACTTCCTTTGTTCTCCTCTAGGATTTTGATAGATTCCTGCCTCACGTTGAGGTCTTTCATCCATTGTAAGTTTATCTTTGTATATGGTGTAAGAGAATGGTCAAGTTTCATTCTTCCTTTTTTAAAAATTTTTTAATGTAATCAAATTTATTTATTTATTTATTTATTTATTTATTTATTTATTTATTTATTTTCAGTGTTCCAAGATTTATTGTTTATGCCCCACACCCAGTGTTCCATGCAGTACATGCCCTCAGTACCCACCACCAGGCTCACCCATTCCCCCACCACCTCCCCTTCAAGACCCTCAGTTTGTTTCTAAGTCCAAAGTCTCTTGTGTTTCTTCTCCCTCTCTGATTTACCCTACTTCCCATTTTCTTTCCTTCTCCTACTGTCCTTTATATTACTCCTTATGCACCACAAGTAAGTGACCATGTGATACTTGAATTTCTCTAGTTGGCTTATTTCACTCAGCATAATCTCTTCCAATCCAGTCCATGTTGCTACAAACGTTGGGTATTCATCCTTTCTGATGGAGGAGTAATATTCCATTGTATATATGGACCATATCTTCTTTATCCATTCATCTGCTGACGGGCACCTTGGCTCTTTCCACAGTTTGGTGATTGTGGCCATTGCTGCAATGAACATTGGGGTACATATGGCCCTGCTTTTCACTACATCTGTATCTTTGGGGTAAATACCCAGTAGTGCAATTGCAGGGTTATAGAGTAGCTCTATTTTTAATTTTTTAAGGAATCTCCACATTGTTTTCCAAAGCGGCTGCACCATCTTGCATTCCCACCAACAGTGTAGGACGGTTCCCCTTTCTCCACAGCCTCGCCAACAGAGTTTCATTCTTCTATATGTGATGCTGGACATCTTTTCACGTGGTAATTGGCCATATTTTTATCTTCTTTGGACAAGTCTTTAACCTATTTTTGTGTATGGTATAATAAAGTGGTCCACATTCATTCTTTTGCATGTAGCTCATGAGTTCTCTCGGCACCATTTATTGAAAAGACTCTTTTCTCCACTGTATGTTCTCGGCTCTTTTGTTCATTTATATACCCAATCTTTTGTCATAATGAATTGTCCCTGTATGCGTGGGTCTCTTTTTACACTCTCAATTCTGTCCTTTCAACCTATATGTCTCTTTTTGGTGTGTCAGTACCATACTGTTTTGATTTCTCTACCTTTGTAGTATAGTTAAAAATAAGGGAATATGATACCTCCAGTTTTGTTTTTCTCTCTCAAGATAGCTCTAGTTATATAGTAACTTCTGAATGGTGAATTTAGTCCATTTACATATAAAGTAGTTATTGAAAAGTATGTACTTACTGTCATTTTGATAATTGTTTCCCAGCTGTTTTTGAAGTTTCTCTCTGTTCCTTTTCACTCTCACTTCCCCTGTGGTTTGATGGCTTTCTTTGGTGTTATGTTTAGATTCCTTCCTCATTTTCTTTTGTATATTTACTGTTTTTTTTTTCCTTTGTGGTTACCATGAGGTTCACATACAATATCCCATGTATATAAGAGGGGTTTTAAAGTTGACAGCAACTTAATTTTGAATACATTCCAAACCTCCACATTTTATAATTTTGATGATGCATATTACATCTTTTAATTTTGTGCATCCATAATTATTTTAATTTTAATTAATTTTACTATTTTTATCTTTTGACCTTAAACTTGGTTTGTAAGTGATAGACTTGCTTTTCACTACCTTTATTATATGTATACCTTTTCCAGTAAGAGTAATACTTTTATATGTTTTTACATTATTAGTGTCCTTTCTTTTCTGCATAGAGAAGTCTCCTTAACATTTCTTGTAAGGCTGTTTTAGTGGTGATGATCTCCTTTAGATTTTGCTTATCTAGAAAACTCCTAACCTCTCCTTCATTCTTAATGATAACTTTGCAGGTAGACAGTTTTTGGTTGGAGACTTTTTTGCTTATCATGCTATTCACTTCTGTACTGTAAAGTTTCTGCTGAAAAATTTGCTAGCAGGCTTATGAGTTTTCCTTGTACATTAAATCATTTTTCTGCATCTCTTTTTAGATTCTCTATCTTAAACTTTTACCATTTTATTTGTATATCTTGGGGTGGTTCTCTTTGGGTTCATTTTATTTGGAATTCTCTGGGATTCCTGGGCCTGGATGTCTGTTTCTTTCCCCAGATTAGAGAAGTTTGTAGCCATTATTTCTTTGAATTTTTTTTTCTGTGTCATGATGTGTCTCTCTTTTTAAAAAAGAGTTTATTTATTTTAGAGAGAGAGAGTGCAAGTGAGTTGGAGGAGGAGCAGAGGGGAAGAAGGAGAGAATCTGAAGCAGACTCCACACTCAGGACAGAGCCTGATGCAGAGCTTGATCTCATGACTGTGACATCATGACTTGAGCCAAAACCAAGAGTTGGATACTTGACTGAGTTACTCAGATTCACCTTGATGTGTCTCTTTTATCTTCTGTTTTAGAGGTGCTGTTTATGTAGATATCAGATCCTTTTTGGAGGAAAATCATTCTGTATGTAGCCATAAAATTATTGTATCTTTAGAAGGAGATGAATTCAGAGTCTTTTTACACCCCTGCCCTTATTCCCCCTTCTTATCTCTTTCCATTACTTTGATAGATTGGATCAGCTTGATTGGTAAAAATAGAACAAGTTGAACTATATACCATGCAACTACTTTTGACCTCAAGCTGGTAGATTTTATTTATTAAAACAATAAGTTCCACTTCTGACAATATGGGATTGGGTATATAAATGAACAAACTTTGTCTTTTTAAGTCTGCCTTCCCAAATTATTTTTTTAAGATTTTAATCCTATACTACATTAGTAAACATAAAGCAGAAAAAGGCATGAGTATCTTAATTATTCAAGAAACATCATGGAGCTCTCTTAGTTAGTACCAGACCAGGCATAATTCTTTATAAAGGGCAGAGAAAGTCTGTAGCATTCTTACGTGGCAAAGAACAAAAACTACACGTCCTGTTTTTTAATCTCCTTCTTCCCATGTAAGATAAGGAATTGGGCGGAGCAATAATGCATATGATGTGCAGGACATTTAATATTTTCAAGTAGCTTTAGGTAAGCTTATTCTCATTGGCTTCTCATAGCAACCATCTTGGTGCAGTGCTCACCCCTTCACAATGACGAGAAAAGGCATAGAGAAATTAGACTGATTTTGTACAGGTTCTCATAACTAGTAATAGGAAAGGAGAAAATTGTTGGCCATGACCTTCAAATTCTAATTTGATTTTTCTCTCCATTATACCTTGCCCACAAATTCTTGATTCAATATCAATTTCTCCGTGACTAGTTGTATTCCCATGGCTGTAGAATGTGTTTGAAGAGACCCAGGGAAAGGTGTATGGAGGAAGAGAGAGGAGCAGCCATCACTGTCCCCACTGGACATAGAGTCACACAAGTCATTGCAGGTGCCAACATTGAAGCCAGGAATTCAATTGAAATCTCAGAGTCATCCAGGGGTATAAGACTGGACCAGAGATGCCTTACCTTGTCCACACTCCAACTTCTGGCAGGTATGGTTGGTGGGCACTATGAAGTAGCCATCCATGCATCGCGTACAGATGTGTGCGCTGTGGCAACGCTCACAGTTGTCCGAGCAGGGCAGGCAGCTGTGCCCCTTGGCAGGGTAGTGGCCCTGTGGGCAGCTCTCCCAACACTCCCCCTGATATAGGAAGCGCTCCTGGCCATGCTTATCTGAACAGATGGAAGGGTAACAAAAAGAAGAAAAATGTACAAAATTAACTGTGAAGCTAACATAACCTAAGATTTTTATTTATTTTTTTAAAAAAGATGTAACTGAGTATTTTGGCTGCTAGGGGACCAGGAGTATAAGAATGCATTTAACAAAAGTACAAGATTTATATACTTATAGTTGAAAAGTTTTTATTGTATGGAATAATTTTTGAATATTTTGTATATTTGAGTGAGATGGGACTGCCATCTGGGATGTCACTGCAAAAGCAGAAACCACACTCTGAGTAACTATGAATCAGAAAGTGTTTAACTTTCCCAAGGGCTCCTTTTGGTTTCTGTGGAAGCCCTCAGACTTGGGAGCTATAGAGATCCTATGAGAATAAGCAAATGCTTACTGATGGAACTGTTTTTGTAAGAGTGTAGTCTTTTAGAATGATTTTGAATTCAGTTATCAAAATCATACACTTATATTAGCTGTCCAAAATTCTGAATTTTTGCATTGTTGCCAACTCCTATGATGACAGCTCATTGAAGTGTTAACCAAGCGCACCTTTCTGACTCCTTAAATGGATTTTTGGAAGTCCTGAGCTTCTGTTAACATTGGAGTCTACATGGAAAGAATTAGCAGTATGTCTAATATGAGACCATGGGAATTTGCTTCTGGAGGGAATAGAAAATTTGAACCGATTATAAACTCACAGTGAACAACAAAGGATTATAATCAATTTATATACACATAAAACAAGATTAACAAAATGTGCCTAGAGGTCTCCTGTCCTCACCCTACTGGAGTTTTTGTTTGTGCTGAGTGTGTTTAGGGTGTCCATTTTCTCTGGACCAAGTCATTCATATGGTCCTGCTTCTGCAGAACAGCTGACCTGTGTTTCCCAAAATAACTGGGGTAGTGTTCACTCGTGACACACCATGTGAAGATCCAGAGCCATTGCTGAATATGTGGGTAAAGATATCACTAACCCCATGTTGCAAGGGCAGAATCTTAACATTGGTATAATAGTTCAAACCACATGAAATTGTCAGTTGATCAAATGATCAAACCCGATGTTTTGTCCTCTCAAATGACCTAACTCGATGTTTTGTCCTTAATTAAATCTCTAGTTCAAATCCAATTTAAAAATCATACATGGGCTCTGAAGCTACCTCTTTTCTATTTGTGATTTCCAACCAGAAGTCTGCTGGTTCCTCTGGGACAAAGCCAATGAAGAGGACTTCCCTAGGGAGGTATAGGGAGGTCAGCCCTCTCCAAGTTTAAGTTGGAAGAACATCCTTTAAGGGAAGGAGAGTGTATGGGAGGAAGTAGTGTGCACTTGGGGATTCTACAGCTGCAGGTGGATGTGGAGTACAGACTCCTGATCTGGTGGAACATGGAATCTTGACACCACAAAAGGGTCAAACTTCCAAGCTATATTCTTCTCAGATCCTTTATGAAACCCTAGAAAACCCCATTTCCACTAAGCCTCATTCAGAAAAGATGCTGTTTTTCAGGGGGCAAACTTCTCAGATACAGGCAGGAATATTTGAGGGGAAGAGTGAGAAGCTACTCCTTCCTCCACTCAGCAGTTGCTATCCATCCCTACACCCTCACATGACATTGCCTCAGGATCCCGAGGCTTGGGTACAGTTTGGCATAGACTGAGTTCTCAATACGTATTTGTTATATGAATGATTGAGTGCCGGAGTGCATTAATATTTAGTAATGCCATTTTTTCCTAACATAACCAACTGGATCAATGATCTAAAAATAAAAATGAAAATTGATGGGCTCCACTCTCAGAAGAAATATTCTCCAACCCCATTTGTATTGTGCAGACATGGCTTTATTATTGGAACCTCTTTGGTTATTACAGTTTTCCCCATAGGTTTGGTCTAGAATTATACCAAGATCTGCTCAAATTTCTAATAGCCTGGGTAGTATGGTAGCTCGTTTAGCTCTGGCTGATAATTTGGATGCCCCGCTGATTTAAATTACCATGCATAAATTTTTGGCTACTTGACCAGAGTCTCAGAATTTAAATTATTGGGACAATATATAAGAGAAGCTGGTTCTGGTAGCAGAAGGGCTGATATTTTTTTAGGTGCCTAACCCTTCATGTGATAACATGAGACAAGAGTTAAAGTGCATGAAACTCTGAGATTGGCTTTCATTTACACCCAAGAGCGATTGGCTGTTTCTAGAGCATCTCTCACAGCTGATTCTGTTAGCAGAGAAGGCGGACTCATGTGAAGACAGTATGCCTTCAGGAAGAAAGAGAGTTTGAGGGTAGAAGGCATGTAGGGAAAGGATTGCTGTAAATGATGAAAGAAAGGCTGAGGGACGCCTGCGTGGTTCAGTCAGTTAAGTGTCTGCCTTCAACTCAGGTCATGACCTGGGGGCCTGGGATTGAGCCCCGCGATGTGCTCCCTGCTCAGGGGGGAGTCTGCTTCTCTCTTAGTAGGAGGGAATCCTGCCATTGGACCTTGTTCAACAGTGCCCTCTCTGGCAAGGCTTTGCCGCGCACTAGAGCTGAAAGTGATGCTTCTTCTCTGACTTGTGGTAGGAGTCCTTCCTTCCGTTGGTCTTTAATGTAATTTTCTTGTTTTATAATCTGTGAGCACAAATCCCTCTGTTCGGCTGTAAACTCCTTGAAGGCAAGCATCAGACAATCATGTATTGTCTGTCTCATGGCAACTGTGTGTAGTAACTTTTGCATGTGAACTTTTATTAAGATACGGAGTAAACAGAGACTTTTAAACAAAAAATAGAGACATATCAAAGCATCTTTTGTGTGGATTGGCCCAAGTAACTATAGGATGCTTAGAACATTTTAGACATTTGTTCAGTTCAAGGGAATCCTTAATTTTGGACTATGTATGAAGATTCAGTGTGTTTTAAATGTGAAAGGGATTTTAGATGCTGCGTTGGCTATGTGTTACTCCCACCCCCATTTTTTTTCTTTAACAAACAAGGAGTGATGCAAAGAGGTTAAAAAACAGGATTAGCATCTTCTTGTTCATTAGTCACAAAGCGGAAACTAGAACCCAGGTTCCCTGATTGCTGGTCCTGACATTCTACTGACCCATTCATGTATTCAGTTATACTGTGCACGCGGGATGTTCTGCTAGAGCTCAAAGCTAGTGCTCAGGTAGAAACCATTCACTGCTTTTATAGGGCATGGAGTCTTTCGGACAAGATAGCTATCCGGATTGAGGATGCGTAAAGGGATAAGCAGAGGCTCCAAGGATGAACATATGGAAAGGTCCCATCAACTGAGACCTACAAAATAAACAGAGGTCAGGCAGATAACAAGTGAGGAACATCTCTAGTGAAGTCTTTAAACAGCTAGAGAAATACCCATCCCAGGATCAGGCAGGTACGAACTGTAACAGTGTTAGAAGCAGCAGTAGTAAGGGCAGTATTTCATATTTACTGAGCACTTCTTATGTGCCCAGCCCTGTTTAGGTGCTTTGTTATTTTATCTCATTTAATCTCATTTTATTTTCATAATCTTAAAAGTAGAGAACCATTATCATCATCTTATAGATGAATAAGGTAAGAGGGGCAGGCTAGAGAGAAAATTTGACATAGATCTACCTTATTTCATTAGAAACTCTAAGAAATAATTTTAGTTTACACAAAGGAATGTGTAAAATCTCCCATTTTCCTGCAATTTGATATCCTGCAATGATACTCTCAATTTGATCTTTATTTTCCTTGGTTATATTATAAGGAAGAATAAAGATAAATAGTTCTCTTCCACCAGAAAAAAAAACAAGCATGTAAGCACGATGGCCATGGTAACTGATGGCCTTGGTATCAGTGAGACACTAGGGAGTGGTGGGGACTGGAGAGATGGAGAGCAGCCCCCTCTGATCAACCATTTGGGAATGTAGGCCAAGTGGTGCCCAGTGTTGTGCTCCAAGTTTTCAAGAGAAACCAAAACAAAACCAAAGGAAAACAAACAAAACAATCCACCAAGGTTTCCTTTGAAATTTCCCAATTTTTAAATTTGGCTGAAATGCTAAAAGGTGAGATGAAATAGGAATCTGACCTACGTGAGGCACAAGTGGGGGACAGACATATGAGGGGAAGGTGGAAAGGAGTCAAGGATCAGACCGCAGAGAACCTTTGATACCATGGAATACAATCCAATGACAGCAGAAACTTGAATTCTTAAAGCTGAGACAAAACCCAATATTTTTGTTGAAACAATTCCTTTGTTCTTACAGTAGGGCTCTGACAACTTCTAAACGGCATAACTCAGGGCTGAGGAGACACAGCCTCTATTTCAGTATTTCTCTTGAAGACTGAATGTGTCTCCCTCAAATCCTCGCTTTTCACTTTCACCTCAACAAATCTTAGCTTTCCTGACGGTCTCATGTCTGACATCATGTCTGAATGATGTGTCTTTCTCCTTCTCCAGAAAGACAGCTCTCAGCTTTTCTCTCATCTCCTTCGGGGTCGTGAGTCTGTGTCCATGATAATGTGAATTCATTGCCTCACAAGAGCAGAAGCTCCAGGTTTTACACACTAAGCAGCGAACAGCTGTCTAATATCCACCCCTTGTCCCCAGAGTCGAAGCTTCTGAGTCAGAGCAGTGGGAGAACAGGCTTGAAGAAAGGGACAAGAAGAGAGCAGCCAGACCTCCTCACCTACTCCGCAGGAAGTGCAGTTAGAAGGCTCAATTCCTTGGCATTCTTGGCAGGTGGGGTGGCATCGATGACACTGGTTCTGAAATTCAAATTTCCCTGAGGGACATTTGAAAACGCAGAGGCCATTGTCAAAAGTCCTAGAGGAAGAATAGATTTCAGAGTTTGTAAGGGTGACTTTCTGGAATGGCTCTAAGTATGAGAACATGTGGTGTTTATGTTTCACGGCACAGACTTGGTTTCATTGTTCCAGAAACAAGGGGGATGCCTGCGACTGATCATCTTAGAACATGTGGAATATTAGTCACGTACCCATCCTTGGCCCAAGGTCTGGACCCAACGGCAGGCATGCCAGAAGCTGGCTCAGGATGCAGTCCTGAGTCTGCTTCCAAATCCACTAAGCAGTGCCTGCAGGGATTAGACCCCTATTGTGGGCCCCAGCCAGACACCGTCAGCGGTCAGATGGAGGTCTTTAAGTTTTCAGGACACTAAATAAGCCTCTGAATCCAGAGCCCTTGGAGAAAATATTCTTCCTTTAGTTATCAGCATGTGCACACTTCACAAGGGAAATGTCCACTTCAGGGGCTCTGAAAGGAGTAGAACGAAAACGAAGCACGGTCCTGTAGCTTAGATGCTACGTATAAACTTGGTCTACGCGTGCGACAAGTGATCCATAAACCCTGATTTTGAGTGTCATTTTTGCAAGTCTCTCCTGATGTCTAAAGCACCAACTTTTTTTCATCTTGTTTGCAGACCCCTATAAGAACACCACAAATGAGTTAGCTTGGTGGCTTCTAAAACCTTTGATTTTATACACATAAAATACATATCATAATGTCACCATTAACATTTTCGCAGCTTTGCTTTTTTTCTTCCTTTGCAAAGTGATCCCAAGAGCAAACAGGAGGAAGGAACGCGTACCCTAAAACTTTGCTCAGAAAAATACAAAATATTTACCAAGTGGGAGAGTCAGATGGGTAATGTGGATAGACGAAGTGAGCTGCGGAGCTCCACCCCCCAGAATTTCTAATTCAGTAAGTATTTGGGGGAGAGAGCTGAGAATTGGTATTTTTTTTAAGTTCCTGGGTGATGCCCATGCTGCTGGTCTAGGGGACACGTTTTGAGAGCTGCTGTTCTGCCTTTTGTTCCCGGATAGTATGGATTACTGTGGGATTTGCTCCATGAGTCCTATGTTAACACAAGTGGTATCAAATTGGATCGGTTCGGGTTTCTTTACAGTAGTAGTCATTGTCTCAGTTGTGAGGCTAACTGACCAGGTGGCACACATGGCTCGCCAGCAGTATTACATTTGGCCTCCCGCCTGAGAGAGTGGAGGGCCTGTCAGCAACGGGAGGGCTCCTTTCTCTCTCTACTTCCTCTCTCTCCCCCAAGGCCGGACATCACGCAGAGGGTCAGCGTCAGGTGGAGGCCTGGGGTGCACTGGCGTGTCTAAATCCCAGTTTCCACAGCTAGAGCCAGCCCTGAGCTGGGGATGGGCCCTTTCATTCCCAGGGCTGTGCAGCTTGGGAGGGAAGCAAGGCATCCTGAATAGCGTGTTGCTTGTGACCTTTCATCTCGTCGCCGCACCCTGAAAGTCTGTGCCATTAGCATCTCTTGGAAACAATGGGATTAGCGCCAACAACATGAGATAGACAGCCACCTCGTTCTTGCATCCCCTGCCCTTCCCGCTCTGGTCACCGTACCGAGCACCACTGGAGCGAACAAGCCCTTTGGCCTACTGCAGGGCGTGGAGTCCCAGGCCTGAGCAGACACGTACGCACATCTGCACATCTGGTTGTCTATGTCCAAACAGCTACCCTGCACCACGGGGTAGAATGAGAGGCCGTGCTCCCGGCGTAGACTTTGCGCTGAGGCACTAATGCCAACTGGGCGTACCCCAGCCCCGCCCTGGCTCTGGTTTCTGAGCTAGAAGATTTTTTCAAAGAGTCATTTGGATGTGACTAGTTAAAAAAACCAAAACCTCCCTTTAAGAAAAACTGTGTAAGAACTTTCTGAGGTTTTTAAACAAGGAAGCTACTAGATACTCTGCTGAAGGGAGAATGGGAATATTTATTTGTGAGGGTTCTTTTTTTTTTTTTCCTCCTAAATTCAGTTGCAAAGGGAATGAAAAGCATATCATCGTTTTTGCCTTTTATAGAAGGAACTGATGAATTTATTTAGGGGGAAATCATTTCTCTTGGGAGAGGTGATCTAATACTCTCAATGATGGAAACCATTTAGAAGCATCCAGAAAGTGGGGGTGGCAGACTTGGGAGTAAAGCCGATGGTGTAATACTTTTGTGTTTATGTATGGATGGGGCTGCCTTCCTGACTTGAGTGCTTAATTTTAAGAAAATACCAAGCACATAATGATGCTTTAAACCGCCTCCCTTCATAGGTAAACTAAGGAAAGCAAAGGTGAAGTACAGATTTTTGGAAGAACTGATTCTTTCTAGAGATTAAAAAAGAGAAGGAAAACAGTCATGTTTAGGTAAAGGCACTGAGTTACATCATCTCCTGCAGTGCCCCCTTCCCCCCATCCCCTTCAAGGAAAAATCGCTAAGGAAATTGAGAAAAGTACTATTTCAAGGGGCAGAGATTTCCACCAACACTAACAAAGCCTCCTTAGTGGGCGAGAATAGATAACCTTGCTCTGGGCTCCGTGGAGCCGAACACAGTTCCTGTCGAACCAGCTCAAGCCGTTTCCAGGACTGCCAGTCATCCACTCTGGATTTCTGAGACAACGGGGCAAATCTCCACAGGAGAGGCATTTCTTCCCCAACTCATACATGCTCTTAGCCTTTTCATAAGCAGTGAACCATTCCACGTCCAACAGGGCTTATGGAAAGGAAGAAGTCAGCAAAACCAAGGGCTAAAGAGCCGGGTGGAAGTGATGTTCTCCACATTGGCACTAAATTTTCCAGACGTCCCAGCATGTGTGTATGCGATACAAACTGGAACAGAAGAGATGGCAAATCAAGGTTCGTGGATCCTCTGCTGATGGTTTGGCTAAATGAGCCATCACAAGGGCACTTCATGTAATTACTTGGTACCTTAATTTTTTTAAAGATTTTATTTATTTACTTGAGAAGGAGAGAGAGAGAGGGAGGGAGGGAGCATGAATGGGGGAGGGGCAGAGGGAGAGACAGAAGCAGGCTCCTCACAGAGCAGGGAGTCTGACAGGGGGCTCGATCCCTGAACCCCAGGATCATGACCTGAGCTGAAGGCAGACACTTAACCAACTGAGCCACCCAGGCGCCAGCCAACATTTAACTTTAATGTCATGAAATGAAATAAGAGTGAAATCTGGAAAAAAGTCTTTTTTACGCGGTGAATTCATTGAAATAGATCAAATAAAACATTTGAGGGCGCGTCAGAACAGAGGTGTTTTTAATTTGTTCATTGACTTGATGACTTCTTCAGGACTGGGTTGGGAAACCAGCTGGGGCCAGTGGGCCCATGGGGACCACGAGGGCCACCAGGACCACGGCATTGTGGGGCTGTGCGTGTTAGATAGCAGTGCCAAAGGAGGGTCTTTCTTCCTCCAACTTTTCAGTCGTCTCTAAGCAGCTAAACCTAAGGGTTAATGGAAATATAAAGAGAGAACTAGACTACAAAGAGAGGGCTTCTTAAAGTTTGATTTTCTGTAAAACAAGTTCAGAGTTATGTTATTTTAAAAATTTTTACGAAGGAAAAAATAAATATATATAAAATAAACGCACACAAGACCTATAGTACCCTATCTTTGGTCTCCATATCCGCTGCAGTGATTTTACTGCATGGCCAATTTCATTTATCTCTGCACCGATTTACTTCCCTCCCATATCATTTTGAAGCAAACCTATAAGTTAAATATGAACACATCTCTCCTACATAAAAACTGTTTTGGGGGGGGTGCCTGGGTGGCTTAGGCAGGCGTCTGCCTTCAGCTTGGGTCATGACCTCAGGGTCCCAGGATGGAGCCCTGCCTCGGACTCCCTGCTTAGTGGGGAGTCTATTTCTCACTTCCCCTCCTGCTCATGTCTTTTCTCTCTCTCTCTCTCTCTCTCTCTCTCTCTCTCTCTCTCTCTCTCTCAAATAAGTAAATAAAAAATCTTAAAAAAAAAAAAACCCAAAACATCTTTAGGGATCATTTTTTTCTGCCAGTACTAGAGATATCCCAAACCTTAAGACCAGGAAGAAACCCAGACAAACCAACTGTCCTGGTTATTCTGTTTGTTTCCTTACACTTGCCTCAGATCTATTTTTTGTCATTCTTTGTCCTGCCCTGTCCTGGAAGTGTGCCAACTAGAACCTGCTCCCCAAGCTCACTTGCCCGACTTGGAAGTGGTGTTTCCTATTGGCCTCCTCTTAATTCCAGACAAGGGGAAACAGCAGCAGATCTGTGGGTGGGAGGAGAGAGAGATTGGGGGTATTTATTCCCCTCCCGGAGCTGCAGTTCTGCTTTCTCCTTCCATGGTTCTGGATTCTCTATCAGGCAAGGCATCCCCTCCTCCAGGGTTGCACTTTTGCTTCAACTCTAGGGTGTTAAAGCCGCCCCACTATTGCGGTCCCTGAGTGCTTCACCATCCCCTGGACTCTGGCCTCCTGAGCTACCTATTAGAACTCATGGACCTTGTACCGAACTCAGATCTGGGCATAAGGCAGATGCTCAAGACCATCCTGAATGGATCTGATTCCACTCAAGGAAATGCTTTGGAAAATAAGAATACTTTGCTGTGTTTTCAGAACAATTGAGTCAACACCAACATCTTTCAAAATAGTTTTTATCTCCTCATCTTCTCAAGCCTTTTAAGGAAAATGCAGATAAAAAAAAAAGTCAGGTAGTTCACTGCCGTGATATGATGCCTTTTCTTGGACATATTGGCAAGTAATTTTTGTCAAGGAATTGAGAGGAGCAAAATGGAGCCAGGGAGATGAGAAGAAAATTCTTTCTGGGAAACAAGATTTCCTTAGGAGGACACATGGGTTCAAGATCCATGAACATGCTTTTCTTTCTTTAAAAGCTAAACCATGGGCTTCTTAAGCCCGTTACACTACCCCAGTGGTCCTGGAACCATGTCTCTGATCTTCGTGTACCAATGGGCTTCAATTTTTTTTAATGGCTATTTATGGTAGTAGAGGTTTTTTTTTCTCACTTTTGATGAGCCTGGGACAGTCATGACATATGCAGTATGCACTGGATGATGGTAACTGTCATAGTAAACAAATGCTAGCAACGTTCCGTAGTTCAAACACGCCCAAACATGTAGTGGGATTTGACTGTTGATATGGTGAGGAGTTAGGAGAAATAGGACCCATATGCAGAATGATGTCTCTACCTAAGGGTATGTCCTGAAGCTGCTTTAAAATAAATCCAATAAGTAGGGTAATTCGGGGAGAGAAACGAAACATAAGAGACTTTGGACATAGAAACAAACTGAGGGACTTGGAGGGAGGGGGTGGGGGGTATGGGCAAGCCTGGTGGTGGGTACTGAGGGCACGTATTGCATGGAGCACTGGGTGTGGGGCATGGGCAATGAATCTTGGAACACTGTAAAATAAAATAATATATAAAAATGAAAAAAAATAAATCCAATATGTAGGGGCATAGATATCTAAATGAGACACTTGAAAAATGTTACTGCAGTTAAGCATTGACAGTTCTTTTTTTTTTTTTTTTAAGATTTTATTTATTTGACAGCGAGAAACACAGCTAGAGAGGGAACATAAGCAGGGGGAGTGAGAAAGGGAGAAGCAGGCTTCCCGCCAAGCAGGGAGCCCAATGTGGGGCTCGATCCCGGGTCTCCGGGATCATGACCTGAGCCGAAGGCAGTCGCTTAACTAACTGAGCCACCCAGGTGCCCCAAACATTGACAATTCTTAAGACTGTTCTTTGGTGTCTGTCTGCCTTCCTCCCTCCATCTCCTCCTTCCTTTTTTTTCTTCCTGAGGAAGCTATCTGGACAGCCAAGCCCATGATATTGATTATATACTTTTATTATTTCTTGACTCATTCTTATGTCAAAAAATAATAAAGCATATAATGTTGATCACTGTGTTGATCATGGTGGGGGGATAGGGAGACAAATACAACCATGGTTCCTGCTGGGGATATTATAGTCCTGAGAAAGAATGAGATAACATGACTATTGTACAAAGCAGAGGGAATGTTCATCCTGGGGCTTTATTTGCCGCTGAAGCAGCCTCATCATACTGGTCTAGAGAGAGTCTGCTTCCTATACCCTTAGTAGAGCAGTGATGGGTCTATTCATTCAAATAGTCAATCAGCCAGAAAATATTAAGTGCTGTAATCAGAGGAGGGTCAACTAAAAAATGCAACATGCTTCTAACTCTCTATACTAGAAATTCCCAGTGTATTAGCAGATTCTCATTTCATTCAGATACTTGTTATTTCCCCATCCATTCAGCTACGAAACATTTACTGAGTGCCTACTAGTTTCCTTGCCCTGTGAGAGGTAATGAGGATACAAAGATGAGTATTTCAAGGGGTTTATCGAAATATAGCTCCTCTATAGGGAGGTAGAGACTTGTAAATTAATGTTTTAAAATGTCACAGGTGTTCATGGAAGTTTATACAGAGCCCAGAGGAACATAAAGAGGGGAAGGTTAATTCTGGGAAGTGATCAAAATGCTTTTGTGGAACAGTTCATCTTTGAACTGACTCTAGAAATTTGAGGAGATATTTGATCAGCAGATGGAGATGATGCGTGTGCAGAAGGGGATGCGATTACAGTCATCAAAGCCACCATCATTTTCACTGATGACAAAGCCCCTCTAATGTCCAGGGAACCGTTTCTTGCAGAGGGCACAGGGCATCATGGGAAGGAGATGCTACAGAACTGGCTCTGTGGCCAGACCACGGAAGGTTTTTGTGTCATGGGAAAGAGTTTGGTTCTTTTCTCTGTAGACCCAAGGGGGTGTATTTAAGGTGCTGAACACCTCCTCCCTCCATCCTGGCACCCATGAGCTCCAACCACAGAGTTTCCGGAGGCCACTCACCTTGTGATGGGGCAGTCTGTGCAGTCTTCCTGAGTTGGCCCCCAGCACTTGGCACACGAGGCGTCACAGGCTCGACAGTGGCCATGCTCATCAATGTATTCTCCTAGGGGAAAAAATCCAGTTGTTTACCTCATTTCTACATGGCGGTGCTGCCTGGGCTGTCAGTCTGAGAGCAGCCAGATCGCTCTGTGCTGCCTGAAAGCGATGGAAACAACATGACAAGGAGACCTTGAATGGCTTCAGTTGCTGGTCCTAAATCCTGACCTTACAATAACAACTGCTCCTCTCCCAAGGGCCTTGGAAGTTGGAACCTCAAAAAGTTATGAGGCAATGACATAATTTTGGATCTCATCAACATGTGTTACATATTTTATAAGTAGAGAGAGGCCAACGGGGGCTTCTCACAGGACCCCTTTACTGATCTCCTTCTGACTTTCCTGTTAAAGGCTGAAGGTTCCTGGACCCCAGAGACCCCACTTACCGCCTTGGTTCAAGTCAAGCAACAAGTAGGACTCACCCACTATTTTGGGGGTATTGTGGTTACTGGTTAAGAAGGGGAGTCGGAGCTTGGCTAACATTTGACAGATGTGAGCTGCCTCTCATCCTGAAAGAGTAACAATGAAGAGATAGCCAGAGAATTCTTCATTTAATTGGAAAGTTTATCTTTTCCAAGGAAAAACACATAGGAGGCCTTTCCACAGAAGCAAGTCCTGCCTTACAAACTCCTTATGACCATTTAAGAAATTACTCTCATAGTAAAGATGGTGGAGATAGTCCAACCTCTTTGAATGTGTTAACCCAGTGATAAACCAATGATGGCTCTCTACTCATCGAATTCAACCCTCTACTCACACTATACGTCCTCTCCTCCTGTTGTCCTAAAAGAAATCAACAAATTTCTTCAGTCTGATCCAAAGAACCACTTGGTATTGTTTGGAAAGTGATCATGCTCAGAAAATATAGTTTCAGATTTCAGCTGAATCACCCCACCCCCTGTAAGTATGTCTGAACATTGTCGATCTGAGCTCCGGCCAGAATAGTGAGGTAGCGGTTACTCATAACCAAGTCGTGGGACTGAAACTCTGAGAGTTGCTGCCCGATTTATTGTACTTGCTTTGAAGGCCTGGAAACACAGACTTGACTGGTGAGAGGTGGAGGGAAGTCCACCTCTCTGCATTGTCCCATAGCTTTACTGAACTAGTGCAGTTGGGTAAGGTAAGCCTTACCCATATAAATATACATATATATATTTCCTTAGCACTAAACCACAAAACTGGAAAGGTAGGTAGAGTTTATCTTTTGATGAAGAGTTAGTCTATTAGTTTTGTTAACTAAAGGGGAACAGACATATTCAGAGCAATGCAATTGTCTAATGTTGGCACACCCTTCACATCCTAGACTCTGCTCTTCTTTGTCTTCCACTTGTTGCCAAGGAATCTGATATATAACCTTTAGGATGGAACCATGATTCTTAGCTCGGGAGTGAGTCCCAGGAGCCCGAGGCCCCAAAGAGTGCATCCTCGCTGGAGGCAAAGAATGTAAACATGCAGTTCATTCACTGCACAAGGTGACTGCCCCAGGGGTCAAGTGGAAGCAGAAATCCAGCCCAGATGCCTCTCACCAAGCTATGCACGCTGGTGTTGGCTGCCTCTGCTTCTAGAGGGGATGCCTTTTACTAATTCAACAAAGGTATTAGAATGGACTAGTTGCATTCTTGGGCATCAGAAAGAAAGCTTGGTTTCCAAGGCAAAAAAAAGACTGAGACTTCTGTCTAGTAGGAGTGGGTGATTTCCAGTTGAGACTGTCTCAATGTAGGCATCATACTTATTCATTCATTCATTCATTCATTCATTCCATGGACATTCTTTAAACACCTCGGTGCTAGGTATTAGGTGAATTTAGAGATATACAAATTGAAAAGAACCTGCACTTGGGTTCTCAAAGATTTGGGGGAAGAATGATTTGTAGAGAGATAGTTATAATTCAAATTCTGGCCAGGAGACTTTGACTTCCTTGCACAGCCTAGATTGGAACAGAAGACCAAGGGCATACACCGGATTCTGGTAGACCTGAGGCAAAGGCTGTTACTTTGCCATGACATTCATGCCTAGAGGAACTGACACAGTGGCTTGGTTTTCCTAACTCCTGATATCTGTCCACCTTAATCTCTGTGGTGTCTTAGATCCACTACTTGGGTAAGATTTTAAGCTAAAAGCACCTTGCTGTGCTGAATCGAATGCTGTTTAGATGGTTCTGGGAGTTATTCCATATCTATGCCCGAAGTATCCTTTGTAATTACAGAGGGTACCTGGCTAGGTCAATCAGGTGTTACTCAGATAGTACTGTGAAGATTTAGAATTTTCTAGCTCTCTCATTTGCCTCCTCATTGACTTCCATAAGCCAGTAGGGGGCACTGATGCCTTGGCTTCATACTTGATCTGTTCAACTGGGATGGCCTTTATTGGCACTCAGAAAGTGCCACCTTGGATATAATCATCACTTGAAATCGCCCCATCGCTGAGATCTCAGCCCCTCCAAAACACCCTTCTGATGACCCTCTATGAGTCTAGCTCAGCCTGCTTGATCAGCCTTCCATTCATTTGTCCAGTTGCCTCTTGCATTTCTTACTGGGGCTAGGCCAAAACTTCCCAAGACCCAAGTTCCACTCATTCTTTCTCAGAAAGTGACTTCAATACCTCATTTGCTGATAAGATCCTGAGATTCTCCAGCATCCTTTCTCTCGATGCCCAAATCCCTCTTTATCTTTTCGTGATTGTTCACTTGTCTTTTCTCTCTGTGGAAGGTATGTTGCTTCTGGCCATTGTCAGCTGTCCATCTAATGCTCTGGATCTTTCTTGAGGATGCTTCTCCGCCAGTCTCTTTGTCCTCAATCATTTCTTTACATCTCCCATCATCCTCTGACCTACAAAAGTTCTCCCTATCCTAAGATCTGCCCAAGCACTTTTCTTCCCTGCTAACTGACTCAGAAGACTTGTTTTTCCCTCCTACCATTTGGACACAAAATGAAGAAAAAAACCCTCATAACCTTGAAACTTATGTAAGTGAGTCAGCATAGGACAGCTAAGCTGTGAACCGCGCTCAAGCCTGCATGCCTCTTAAGTCTAGAGCAAGTCCTGGCTTTGGAACAGATGAGAATAGAGGGACCTGTCCTGATTTTCATAATTACGTAGATGCCAATTAGTCACATAAACAACTGTCCCCATCCCCAGCCCTTGCAGGCCCAAGTTTTCCACTGCACATTTGAAACCAAAAAAAGGCAGATTCCAAGGACATAGTGAAGTTGCCTTTTTTTTTTTTGGTTGCTGGAGCAGCAAATTCTTGTCATCTGTCTTCATTGCACAATGAAACTAAATGTTTATGACAGGCGTGATATACAAAATTCTTGGAAAAAATCACTTTTAGCACAGACTTCAAGGGCCAATATTTTGTTCTCCACTTCATCCTACAAGCTCTTCCTTCTGGTGTCTTCGTCTATTATGCAGTCCAAATTATATGTCGACTGTGATCAAAAAATTTTCATTCCCTTTTAGTTTCTTTCTCATCTCATCCTATAATAGTTCAAAGGACGTGGAGGAAGTGGTGTCTCATGGGGAGAGAGGTGATGTCTCAAAAACTGAAGACACAGTTTAAGAATTAATACTTGTCCATTGAAAAATTTACAAGGAAGTGGCTTCCTGTGCTTGTTTCACCTCTTGATAACGTTGCACAATGTGCTTGTGTTTGCAGATCTAAGTCATAAGTAAGCTTTGTGGAATCATCTGGAATATGTGCATGTTGATTACATCACCCAGCTACCAGACGTGATCACGACTCCTTATAATAATAATTTTTAGGCAGACACGACCAGGAGAACTTCCATTTCTCCTGCAGAAATGCTAGGCTTTCTTTTGCACTTTGTAATATCCTTTATGGATTAGAGCCGAGTTTGTTGTAATAGTTGGGCAAATATATATACACACACACATATATACATGTATATGCTCCAAATAAATGAATAAACACAGAAGTAGATAATGGTGTGAGTGTAAAACAACTTTTTAGCCAGTGTGATTAGTAAGAGAAAATTTGGAAGAGCATCTGATGAGAAATCAGCCATGTGATTTGATCTGGTTCCCACCTTGGGAGACCAAATTATCTGCAGGCTTCTACGTACGCCTTTTCTTACGCAGATGCCAGGAATCAGAGTGTGACTCTCCCAAGTGACTCTAGCCACAAGCGCTAATCAGGTAACACTATTTCTTTGCAAGGATGCCAGTACCCAGTTTCCAACTGAAGATACTGCTGTGTGAAGACAGTTCTCCTGAAAAGAAATCCATACATTTGTTTTGTTACTTTTCACCAGCTATGATAAATACTCAGGAGTACTGTCAAGTTATACACTAATGAAATAATCCAGTTTTTAAAGCCTTGTTAAATGTGACATTTTGCAGGGAGGCTCAAGATACGAGGCCATACAGTGAGATGCACAGATTTACTTACAAGTCTACACAATGATTCAGCCTTAAAAAGGAAGGGAATTCTGACACGTGCTACAACGTGGATGAACCTTGAAAATGTTATGCTAAGTGCCATGACCCTGGCCTCAACCAATGTTGTATGATTCCTTTTATATAAGTTGCATGGAGTAGTCAGATTCAGAGGGACAGGAAGTAGAATGGGGGTTGGTAGGGGCTAAGGGAAGAGGGAGAATGGAGTTGTTGCTTAATGGGTATATGGTTTCAATTGGGGAAGATGGAAAAGTTCTGGAGACCGAGGAAGGGTGGTGTTGGTTGCATTATTATGTGAATGCAATTAATGGCACAGAACTCTACACTAATAATGGTTAAAATAGTAAATTTGATCTCATATACATCCTCCCCAAATACACACATAATTCTGCATACTGAGTTTGTTCCTTACCAGGTCAATACTTAATTTTAACCAAAAACCTCAGGATTGTCTACCCTTTGGGGATGAGTCCAAAGAGCTCTGACCACCTTGGCGAGCCAATTTGTTGAACTGAATCTTGAGGGATGTCTTGCAATACTGGACATCAGTGGACACATGACAGAGTTCACAAAATGGAGACATCTGGTTGATGGAGCACCGTTTGGGGTTCTTTTCCCTCCCATTGGGAACAACAAATGCAGAATAAACATCAAGCAGCTAGAAGGAGAGATCTGTTTCCACAGCCTGGAGGTGTCTGGGGGCCACTGCTTTTCTATTTTGTCGTCTCAACGGTGACTTCCGCTTTCCCTCCCCCAGAGGCTTTTCTGCTGGACAGAACTTATCCTTCCGGGTCCCACTGCTGATGTTCACCCATGTGGTTTTGCAGATGCTCTACCTGCTACTCTGGCACCCCCATGGGTTGGCACCCCTGCAGAGAGGATGGGTCATACATTCTGGATCCAACACTCTTGCAAATGTTTGGTTTTCTCCAGCCCGCATGTTGTCCAAAAAGCGGGGAATTAAGAGCTGATCCTTTTCGTGTCCACTGTGGTTTGGGCCCAGACCACAGTTGGGCTGCTAAAAAAATGTATCCGAAGTGAATTCTTGGCCCCCACACCTGAATACAGTGGTGATGCAGCGATCACACAGGCTCTCATCCACTGACACCTACATATTACAAGTGCCATTCTCTGGAATGTTTAATCCAGACAGCAGCCCTTTTATAAATGAGAAACTGAGGCTAAAAGAGATGAGAAACCTTGCATAAATTAACGGAGGGAGGTAAGTGACGGAGTTGGGCTGTGACCCAGGCGTATCTGAGCCCGAGGCCCAGCCCTTTCTGCCAGGTTTCCCTGGTATGGAGTCGTTTCCCTTTTTTGGTGTTCCACGTAGTTTTGCTCTTTACGAAAACAAAGAACCTGAGCCCAAGCCTCGTCTAAACCACTCGATGAGGTAGGGGTATCAAAAAGGAATGCACTGTGGGAAAAAAAAAAAAGGAATTCACTGAGAAGCACAAAGCAGGTTTACTCAATGACTAAATATACCCTCTGAGATTATTTTCTCTGGTAAAATGGGCACTATTTATTAAGAGGCAATTCTATTTATCAGATTGAGATTTTACAAGCAGTTTGTTCTGCCCACTAGGTTAGAAGCTCCTCAGAGGAAACCGGAAATGGTTTTTTTGAATGGATTGGTGGGGCTCTGCACACGGATTGTCTACACTGCTTAACTGCCCCCCGAAAACAAACTGGCTCCTCAGAAATAGTTCATAACCAGAGTTACAGCAATGTCTCTCTGGTCCTCCAATTTATGTGAAAATCTAGTATAGATGGATGCTCCCTGTATATCATTTCCTCCATTAAGAGAATTTTGCATTGCCTCTATGCTTGTGAAAAGTCCTTCCAAGTCCTAGCTTAAGGATGCCGAAATTAAAAAAAACACTGAACAGTTGGTTGCAAAACCAGACACAAGAGAGACAAAAGGGCATGAGTGTGATTATTAACTGCAATTAAACAAAATAAATAAAGCCCACCATCCAATCTGTGGAATCACGAGTACATTCCCGTGAGCACGGTATGGTAGGTAGGAATCTATTTACTGCCCACCTGAGGTGTGTAAAATGTCTTGCCCGTCTCTTTATTTGACGGGCTGTCTTTGTTATGCCTGCAAGTGAGCCTAGGATTTCTACAGGTTCTCTAGTGCACTCACTCCCCCATTACCTTGGGTGTGATGTTATCCCCAGAGCTCCCGCAGCCCTGGGGCCACGCTCATGGGGGAAACTGTGCAGTATCTGATGCATTTACATTGAGGGGATTCAATACACAGTGACAGAAGGTGACCCTCCTTTGAAAGAACAACTCATTTGCCTTTTGGAAAACATCGCTGATTCCCTGAGGCAGGTCACCCTCGGTGAGGGGCGTTGAAGCACATTAACTGAGACAGTGAATGAGCTGGAAGGTCAGGCTGTGGACAGAGCTCCCGTGTGCCCCGCAGTGAGCACCGTGCCCTGGAGCCCTAAGGGCTGTCTCACATCCTCCTCTCTAGAGGTGATGAAAGTGGCTGGTCAGTCTATCAGGACCACTGAGCATCCCAGACACTCTTGAACTGAGCAAGGGTCCTAGCATGCAGATCAGATCAGTTAAAGCCCAAAGGCCTTCCTGAGGAGCTTAAAACCATCCAGAATGTTCTCTGTGGCGGAGGGAATCGTGAAACACATGCATAAGAATGGGACTTATTATGACCCACTTTCACTTCTGTGGTGACCAAAGAGCCTCCCTAGCCTTATTTATCGCTTGCTCTTAAACCCTTCAAAGTACGCTGCTGTCCCTTCCCCCCTGCCGGGGCCCCCACATCCTCAAATTACCCTTCCTCCCTACCACTGTAGCCACGTGCTTCTGGAAGGGCTGGCTTCATCTTTCTTCTGCCACGCTCCCTTGGTCTCTCCTCAAGCCCAGTCTGCAGGTCTAAAACATTGCAGCCTGATCGCTAATTAAGAGAAAAGAGAATCTCCTGGAAAGAGAAGATTTGTATTCCGAGATGCAAATCTTCTGCCCTGTAGCTGATAATTGACATTCAGTGTTTTAATGGGTCATCATTAATGCTGCCCACTCACAGGCAGTGGCTGCTGCCTTCTAGGAGCTCCGTTGGTTTGCCTAGTGACAGGGCTGAATGGAGAACAGCACCCACACACCTCAGCCCCTTAGCGACTGGGTAAGCATTTGATTATTCGGGATACCATATGTTTTATCGAGAGTAAGTAACCAAATTGTGCTTTTTAAAAAGCCCAAGTGTGGACATAAAAAAAGGGGAACAAAGTTTCCATGTGCCCACTGGGTACCAGAAAATACACAAATTTTGGAATCATCCCTCCCCAGCCCCCCCTCCGGGTTTGATTTGGGCTTCCTCCTCCAGCTGTAGGACATTAATCAAGTCACAGAGTTCCCTGACATTCTCCTTCCGGGACTGTGGATGGTGTCTCCTAGAATGTGGTGAGGATCAAATGAGAAAACGGACCTAAGCACCTAGCGCAGTGGATTTCAGAAAATTAGCGATGATGATTGTCAGATACTTTAAGTATGTTACCTCACTAGACCTCCCGTAATCACGGAATAACGTGGGGGAGGCCTGCCAGCCCCATTTCACCCAATGAGGAACTTAGGCGTCAAAATGTTCTCTCTGGGAACATCGTTCAAGCCCTGGTCTGCTTGGATCCTAAATTGTGCCTTACCTCACCGCCCCCCAAGGGACTGGAAAACGGTACCGGCTGCCTATGGTGACAGCAACGGGACAATCACTGTTATTGGCGCTGTGGATCGAGAACCATGACCTCTCAACGCAACTCAGCTGCAAGTTGCCACCCACGCACGCTAGTCTTTATAAGCAGCCCTTGGGCGAGCGCCTCCCTGCATCAGAGCCTCTGCAGAGAGGCGGCGCTTCCTGCTCTCCGAGCCGCCGCAGTGCCCTTCCCAGGCTGCGGAGGTACGACCGGGTCAGAGGCAGCGGAACCTCTGGGAGCCGGGGCACACAAGGCGGCTTCTTGCCGGCGCAGTCTCACGAGTCAGGTGCGGAATATGGGGCTCTTGGCCCTGCTGCGGAGCTGGTGTCATGTTTGGACGGACTGCCTGCTTCTCCTTCAAGGTGAGTGGCCCAGGATGGACCATGCTTCCTCACCTGGGGGGCCCTGGGACCAGCCACAGTTTCCTGTCTGTTTCAGGGAGCGAGAAACACATAAGCAGATGAAAAGGAACATGGGCAGCGTTGTTTGGTTGTGTGTGTGTGTTCTGTGCGTGGGGAGGGGGTGGGTGGAGGAGCCTGGAGGCGGGAGGTCCCAAACCCCAGGTGTCAGAGACAGAGTCTAGGTCCTCCTGCCTAGCAACTTTCTTCTACACGGTTTACATCCTATTAGGACTTGAGATTCTGTCCAGAGCATGGAATCCGGGACTGAAACCTCACTGGGCCCCGACAGTACTGTCCCTCCACCCCCAGAAGATTTCTCCCATCCCCCCTATGTGCTTAGATGACAATGGGTCGTCCTCTCCCCGGTCGAGGGAGAACGTGCTATAGCTGAAGGGCACCAACCTCGAACCAGATGCCCTAGATGAGAATCTCTAGGGCTGCCTGCTGCTAGTCATGTAAGCTTGCACAATCTAACCTCAGTCGACTCAACTGGAAGTAATCACAGCTGTGTTAGAAGGTTTAAGTGAGGGGCGCCTGGGTGGCTCAGTTGATTGGGCGACTGCCTTCGGCTCAGGTCATGATCCCAGAGACCCGGGATCGAGTCCCACATCGGGCTCCCTGCTCGGCGGGAAGCCGGCTTCTCCCTCTCTCACTCCCTCTGCTTGTGTTCCCTCTCTGGCTGTATTTCTCTCTGTCAAATAAAATCTTAAAAAAAAAAAAAAAAAAAGAAGGTTTAAGTGAGCTAATAGGTGAAATCTGCCTTGCAAGCTACCAGCACACAAAGTGCTCAGGAAAAGAGCTGTTGCTATGCGCGTGAGCACAACCTTCGCGAAGCGGCTCGGGAGAACGAGAAAACCTTTAGCGACCACCAAACCTCCTCTCCCTTCTTACTGTATGGCTGGCTTTGAAAATTTCATTTAACTTTTCTCCAGCTTTATTAAGTTGTAGCTCTCTGCTCTTTACCTGCCTAAGAGCGGTGGCAACGTCCCACCTTCTACTGAGATTGGCTTAGAACCATATGGTAAATATAAAAATACCTAGAAAACGTTTCCTTCCTCTCCCACTTCAGGGACTACTTAGAAGAATGGCCTCCAATTTGATTAACCATTTTAACTTTTAACAACTCAACAGGCATGGTCCTGTGTGATTAGGACCGAAGTGCAGTCTGTTTTATCCAAGAAAATAGCAACCTTCTGTCCTTTCATTTTCCACCCCAAATCCACAGTTCTGGAAGTATTACTTGCTAAAAAAATTGGGGGCGCCCAAACCAATATTTGACAGAAAAGGCAGGTTAGCTATTCCTCTGCCCAGCATTATCCCTTTCATTGCCTTTTGGTGACATCACTTAGGAATAACATAAAATTGTGACTTGAACTTGTCATCACTCAGCTCTTAACACAGTGGTTGGCAGTTGATTATAATCAATTTGCACAACCTCAAATAAACCAAAAGATGTCTCTTAGGCATGATTAATACCACGAGAGGGTTCTGGCCCTATCAGAACATTCCAGAATATTATGACTCCATGTGCTCTTGTCTTACCTTGTACCTTAATGCCTTGCAATCTCTTTTAGCGGCCCCAAATGCCTTCCTGAACCCCAGCCACGCTGCAGAGAGCCTGGTTCCACAATGACAAGCCATGGCACCCCTCCACCATTTAGCCCTGAGAACTGGCCTTTTCAACCGCTTCAGACAGACAAGCCCTATACAGAAGAGAGGAGGACCTTGCCAAAACCCCTTGCATTCCGCCGGAGACCCACAGCTCTAGGAAGTCTACAGGAGCCCCAAGAATGATTCAGCTCCTCTGGGGGAACAGCCAAGTTGGCTGGAAGGCAGACCCCTCTGTATTTGAGGTAAGTTGGAAGTCTTGCCCCTATGGCCTAACTCCACTCTCTCGTTTGGCCCACTGCGAGCAGACCTTTGGCGTCTCCCCAAGGGACTGTGGCATCTTCCTGCTCTGGCTATGCTGCTGTCGAGGAGGGGAGGGCTCTTTAACATTTCTAGGGAACAGGCAGCCAAGGCAGAGATCTGGGCCCCTTTTTGAGGGGGTCCTGGGCCTTAGGCACCAAGGTGGGGTTCAGTGTCCAGGGCTCAAAAAGCCTGGGGCTCCCTGGCAGTTGGGGTCCCGTGATCCCTGCAGGCACAACTGGTGAGTCAGGCTCTCCGCCCCCTCCCAAACTCCCCGCAGGGGCTGTCTGACCTGCTTTGACTCCTTTTCGCTTTCAGCGTTGCGTCTGATACTCATCTTCACCTGATTTTACATGGTGTGATGTGCCTGGGGCCTCAACCCTTGCCCAGAGCGGGCTGGTTCCTGTCTTCTGCTGTCTACTTGGCAGAAATGGGCAGGGACGGGCTGGGAGCAGCTGCCTGTGGGCTCGGGAACCTGAACAGTCTCTGGCTTCTGCAATCTTTTTCAGTGTAATGAGGTTGTAATTTTCTAAAGATGAATTTGTGAAAGGCCCACATTGTCTGTGGGATGAAAACAGGTGCTTACTTTGATGGACATGTCAGAAGCCCGGGCCTTGAGTCCGAGATAAGGGAACCATTTCCGAGAGAGCTAGGCGGTTTCTTGGTTCTTCCACTTTTTTTTTTTTAAAGAATTTACTTATTTATTTATAAGAGAGAGAGAGGGGCAGAGGGAGAAGCAGGCTCCCCGCTGAGCAGGTAGCCCGATGTAAGGCTCGATCCCAGGACCCCAGGATCACGACCTGAGCCAAAGGCAGATGCTTAACCAGCTGAGCCACCTGGTACCCTTGGTGGTTCCCCATTTAATTCTCAGAGCAGCTTTATGATGGGAACTGTTCTCATAAAGATGAGAAGATTGAGGTTCAGAAAATTTAGCTCATCTGCCCAAGGTCACTGAACTCGTGCCCATCAGAATAGCACTGACTCAGTGACACACATGCTAAGAATTGTCCCGAATGCTTTACACAGGTGCACTCTCTGCTTAGAATAAACCCGGTGGGCACTGTGGACCGCTGTGGGCCTCATTTTTCTGTTGTAAAACTTGAGGCAGTGAGTTACTAGATATAAATGATTATTCTCGTGGACCTAAACTCTCAAGGTCAGACTCTCTCTTCTAACCACGGTTTTGCTGCACACTTTTCCCCCCAGAAAGTGGTGGCAATGGGGTTTTATTCCAGGTCTGTCTGACTTCAGGTGTTGTGTGTATTACCTTCCACTATGCTGGAAATCCAGACTGGTGGTGATGGTGTGTGTGTCCTGATCTGAGTGAAGATGAGGATAAGTTCGAAATATGTTTTCCTAGACACGTCACTGATGCAGCTCCTAACTATTGCTTGCTTACTGTTTTCTGGAAGCTCTGTTAGTAGAGCTCCATGTTACCCTTCCTGAGACACATTCAGCTCACATCTGAGGAACATCAGCTGATAGAGGATCAAGTGTTCAAAACCTAATGGTGGCATAGAGAGCTGGTTCTGATTGCAGTCTTCCCGGAGGACAGAGCCGTTTCTTGTTCATCTGGGGGTCCCCATGGCTTTGCTACATGGTAGAAAATTGTTCTTAGACTTGCTTTGTGTTTTGGGGGGAGAAATTCATTAAGGTTCTGTGTACAGAAACAAAATTGACTTGGGCCTGAAAAAAAATGGCTATGGTTAGGCCGACAGTGGGAAAGTGGAACGTATTTTAGGAGAGTGGAACCGAGGATTGGAGGTGGAAATAAGCATGATGTCCCTGGCCCCAGGAAATGATTGTACTGACAAGCAGAAACAGAGCTTGAGCAAGTGAAAAGTGAGTTTGGATGGAGGATGTAGATAAGTCATGGAACAGCAAACAGAGATGTGTTAAATGGGTGTGGTCGGCCAAAGGGACCGTTGACCATTTCGGAAGAAAGTCCGTGATGGGAAGAAATCTGGTGGAAGATCACCCTGGGGAAGTGAAGCTGGATGAATTGGAAGGGAAGGCTGGGAAGTCAGCTAGGGGGTGGCTTCAGTAGGCCAGAGGGAGGGGATGGGGTTAGAGCAACCAAAAGGGTCATGATACAATGGTTCCTGCAAAACCTAGACCCAGGATCTCAGGGAGGGCTGGGGTTTGGAGCTCTTTTAGCTATCCCCCCACCCCCCGCAGGCATCAGGCTTAATTGTCGCAATAACGTTCTAGTCTAGTGACTGCCCAGTGTTTGGATGACAATAGAGAGGCACAGAGAACTTGCTACCGCCTCTTCTGCTCTCGGAGAGCTGTGTAAAGCCAAAGCTTTCCTTCTAGGGACTTTCATACATTGTTCATTTTGAAAGAAAGTAACAGCTGCTCTAAGCAAAAAGCACGATATTTATGGGAATAGTGCACCAAGTCAGAAATTGAGTCCGAGGCTCAGCCAGGATGGCTTTGAGCAAGTCAGGTAAACTCTGGGTGAGTCCTAACGTCTGCGACAGTGAGGACAATGCATGTCCTGCTTCGTATTCTGGTCTGTTTGAATGATCAAACAATATGCCTTGTGACAGTGTTTTAAAAACTTCAAAATGCCTCATGAAGGAAAGGGACGTAAGACTTGTAATGCTCTCCAGAAAGGAATGGGGTACAGCTGAGTGGCAGAGAAAGCTGGATCCAGATTCCAGCTCTGCCACTTTCCAGCCCTGTGATCTGGGGTTTCTTCCCCGGCCCCCGTTTCCGGAGCTGCAAAATGGCACAGATACAGCGCTACCTAGGAAGTTGTTGTGACAACCAAATCCGGTAAGGCATTTGCAAGCCCTTAGCTATAGCCTAGCCTATAATAAAGGATGAATAAATACTATTACTATTACTGATTGTATGGTGAGTGCCTATAGGAGATGAGTGAAAGAAGAGGAGTGCAGGCCATGGCCTTGAACTTGAGTGAGTAAAGAGACGATGGTACTGCTGACGGTCTGAGAATGGGAGGGAAGCTGATTGTGATGATCTGGCAGATGTTTTGAAACTGCAGCTCCTGGCGTAGCTCTTATGTTTACACACACGCCACAGGCACTCCTCTGACAGTGGCTGTTTTTTGGACCTGCTCCACATCGGCGGCTGGGCTCCCTCTCTGACACCCGCATAAGGAGAGCGGATGGGCTCAAACATAGCACCGGTGTTCACAGCCCATTCCGCGGACGGCCATGCCATAAACAGTCGGGAGCTCATTACATTGTTACCAGATGGAGTGTCCTCTTGAGATGCCAGGAAGGTGAAAGAAATGTCATCACCTATGCATTCCTATGGAGGAGCCATCCCGTTCTTGGCCAGGACCCTGTTTTGCAGAAAAGTCATGCATCTGGGGACACTCAGACATAAAGCCCAGGCACAAGGAAGGTAAATTGTCGCAAAGGGCTCTTATCACAGTGGTTTCATCTGCTTACTTGGATTTTGTGACCTTTCTAAGAGATGTTTTTTTCAGTTGGGAACCAAGTCGTCAGTAAAGGATGAAGTAGTATGATCGGAGGAAAAGCGGATGCTAGTGGAGGCCATGTTTCTGGTTTTGGGAAGGAGTGATCTACCAACCAGGCTAAGTGCCTAGTGAGTTTAAGGGCTTGAGTTTGATAACTTCTTGTGTTCAGGAGAGAGAGCAAGGTTTGGAAAGTCCATCTTTCTCAAAAGTCTCTTCAGTTGACTATCAGACAAGCAGATGTCCACCTAGGAGGTCCCCTTTCCCAGATGAAGAAGACAACCATAGCATTTAGACAACTTATCCCAAATCACACAATTTGTCTTACTCCTTCTTTCTACCTAACCATGCCGAGGTGGGGGGGGGCATCATTGTGAGAACATGAAAAAGAAATAAAGGCAAAGCCATTCCCAGAGACTGTCCATGATGATGCCATTTCTAAGTTGGCAAAGGACTTGATATTAGAAGGATATTGTAGTAATACTCAATGAACTCCTCTCCCATGGTAGAGGTCTAGTTCTTTATTACGAAATGTCTTCTTCCCTGTCTTCAAATATCTTCTATAAAGTGGAAATTCCTAATGAGCATTCCATCGTCCAGCTAGGTCTCCTGAGTAATGCTGTGTCAATGGCCCACCAGCCTCCATGTGTACCTGACAGGTGTCTCTAGCTCCACGAGATGAAGCGTCTTACTCTAGTACCTATCCCTTCTCTACTCCTCGTCTCAGGGAGCGCCTCCAGCCATTCGCTCGGGAGAGCCAGTGTAGGGAACTGCTCCTCAGCTCCATCCTTCCCTACATCAGATCTCACAATTTCTGTCAACTCTGTCTTCTGAGTTCTGTCCTCTCTTTCCTGCCTCCAGCGCCACTGCATGAATCCTATTTCAAGTGGGGGATTTATCTTCCATGCTGGTCTCCTGGACTCATTATCTGCTCTACCCATCCCACCCCCCTTCTGTCCACTCCAGCTTTATTTCAGAGAGGGTGTGAGCAGGGGGAGGGGCAGAGGGAGAGGGAATCCCCAAGCAGGCTCCCTGTTGAGGGGGGAGCCTGGCGTGGAACTGGATCCCAGAACCCTGAGATCATGACCTGAGCCGAAATCAGGAGGCCGCTGCCCAACCCCCGGAGCCACCCAGGGGTCCTACATTCAACATGATCATTGAGTGCCTACTACCCACCAGGCACTGTTCTAGGTATTTGAGATACGATACTGGGCAAAATAGGTCTCCTTTCTAGTGGAGCTGATGTTACAGCACAGGAGATAGCAAATGATAAATATAATGGACTGGTCCATTTTGCATCGTTCGTGTAGTTAGAAGCTAATATAAGCCATGGGGGGTGGGACGTGAATAAGCAAATCAAAGAGCTGGCAACCAGTGGTGATGGGGACACAGGTTGTGAGTAATCGAGTATAACGGGATCCAGAAGCCACAGCAGTAGAACCCCGGAAGAGAGCATGTGATTAGGCTGGAGTCCTTCTGAAGGTTAGTTGACAAGGTTAATTACCAACATGCGATACAATGGTGCTGCTTCCAGTAGGATAGACGTGTGCTTCATAGTACATAAGCCCTATTCTATCTAGGCTTGTAATAGCTTTAGCTAAAAATGACTGCCTTCCTAGACATGTGCTCCCCAGGCAGATTGCCTGCCGTGCATCCAATTTTTAATGCAAAACGTCTTTCCAGCGCAGGAGTGTGCTGCCAATTTATTACAGTTTGTGGAGAGAAGGATACCAGTAGACAAAAGCCTATTAGAGAGGGGTGCTATGCTTGAGGAGACAGTGGAGGGGTGAAGCAGACCTTCTCCACTGACTTCACATCTCCCTCATCAGTCAGCAAAACCATTCAGGTTGAAAGGAAAGATATAACATGGGCGATCACCGCGATTGTACTAATAATACAGTGAATTTATCTTTTGACCTTTTTCAAAAAGAATCGCAGAGGAGGGGGTTAAATGGGATCCAGGGGCGTATGAATAATTTTAGGGCTTGATGATTTAAATAGGAGACTGACAGTTTCTAGGGGAGATCATCGCTCACCATAACAAGAGGCTCTAAAAATAACAATCTGAAGATCTGTCCACAAAGGGTCTCAGGAAGGAAGGAAAGGCAAGAGGCCCTCGAACCAGTACCGGGTTGACAGAGGACTCAGCCAACTTTGGTGTCTATCGGGAGGCTAGAGCCTTTATGGTTTCCAGCTGGGAGCCCCCACATCTGCAAGAGCTAGGATGCCAAGGGGGGCTCTCTGAGCACGTGATGCCATGCAGATCCCTTACGTGGTGCGTGGGGTGATTCACATGCACGTGGGCTGCACTGTTGGCTCATCTTTCTCACACTGCGCTTCAGCTCCTCGAACTCAGGGCTCCAGTAGGAAGAAACTCCTGGAACTTTCCAGGCGTTCTGGGTTATTTTGCCCCTTCCTGTCCCTTTCCAGTCCCTCCTTCCAGTTCTGTCCTTTCACTCCTGCCCCCTGTTCTGAGGACTGACTATCCACTCTGTGACATCTGTAAAGAGCATTTCCCTGTCCTTCTTTTCATGACACATTAGGGCATTTTCCTCTAGCATTTGTCCATCTCAACCCCAGTATAAAGCCCACGCAGGCAGAGTTCCTCATGACGTTATATCCCATGTGCCTAACACACGACTTGACATATAGTAAGCGGTCAATAAAAGCTAAGTACATGAATAGAGTTAATTAGAGTAATGAAAAAGTAGCAGGAAGTATTGTCAATGCAGTGTACCTTTCCTTCGTAATATAAAGTCTACCACATAGCAACCTTCTCACAATAGTATTTTATTTCTGTTTTTCTAATTATGGCTCAGAGGATTAGGCAGTCTATGTAGGGTGTTAAACTGAATATGGGCTCCCAAGGATAGACAGGTCCTCATCCCTGGGACCTATGAATGTTACATTCTATATGGTGAAAGGGATTTTTTGCAGATGTGATTAAGCCAAAGATCATGAGATGAGATAACTTTGGATTATCAAAGCGGACCCAAGTATCCTTAAAAGGGGGAGGTGAGTGGAGACTACTGCAGAAGAAGGCAAGGTAATGACCTCGGTAGAGAGCTATTTATAAATGCACATGTTGGCTTTGAAGATGGAGGAAGGGGCCACAAGCCAAGAAATGCAGGCACGCAGTGCTAGAAACTGGGAGAAAAGGAAATGTTCTCTCTTACTCTTGGGAGAGAGGTTCTGCTGACACCATGATTTCTACCCAGTGAGACCCATTGCTTGCTTCTGACCTCCAGAACTGTAGGAGAATACCTGTGTGTAGTTTTAAGCCATGCGTTGTGGTCATTTTTTACAGCGGCTATAGAAACCAATAGACCAAGATTGCAAATGTCAGTCAGGAATGGAAATGGACTGCCCTGACTCCTGAGCTCTGGTGTTAAGAGCTACGTGGTTTGGGATGAGTCTCATTTAACTTCTTAGTCTCAGAGCAGAAGGCCACGAGGGACCCTTCTCCCAGGAAAAGTATCATGCACTGACCTTGTTTGTAACGAGCGCCTGATGCTTACCTTAGGGCTGCCCTTGTAGGCGGGACGCTTCCGGAGAGAGGTCGCTGCAAGCCGAATTCCCTGTGCCCTGCCCATCCCCCAGATGTTTCGCAGCAGCCCTGCCAGGGAGGGTCCCGCGGAGCACCCCGTAGCCCTGGGAGAGGGGGGGTTGTGGCTGGGACACGGAAAGGGGTTCCCTCTTGCTGAGGGGAGGACAGCACTTTGCATCATCTTTTTGAATGCTCAGCAACGGTGTCATTCTTATTTTTAGAGGAGGCAAAGGAGGAGTAGGGAAATTAAGGACTTAGCCAAGGTTATGTAGTTAGTGGCTGAGCTGGGACTAGAACCCACATCCCTCCAGGTTAATTACTGGGTTTGTGCCTCACATCAGTATTGTGGTTCTCAGAGTGAGACGAGCAGCATTAGCGAGACCCAAGAATTCATGAGAGATGTAAATTTTCAGCTTTCATCTCAAACTTACTGAATCAGAAGTTCTGGGGTGGGGGTAGGGAGCAGGAATCTGCATTCGAAAAACCTCTCCAAGGGGTGGTGAGGCCTGCTCCAGTTTGAAAACCACTGCTCTCTCTTGTTCCTCTTGGCGTCCTTGGGAAGGATGATGGCTTCTCTGCGTCACAGCTTAGCACAAGCAGTAGTAAGTGGTCAATGTACAGGGTGCAAGAACATTCCAGATTCGCCGTCCTGAACAGTGACTAAGGCATAAGGCCTTTTGATGGAGGGTGTTGGAGAGAGGAGGGGGACTCCAGCACAGATTGAGAAATTCTCACTGCCTAGAGAGTGAGTTTGACCCGAAACACTTGGTAAGGTACAGTTACACATCATCTCTCTTCTGTTTTAGAGTTGTCTGTTAGTCAGCCTCAGACAACAAAAGGAAACTGATGTTGCTTCTGTCAGTATCATAGCTACATATTTAAAACACCTGCTTGTATCTGGAATTCTTGGGGCTAGATATGGCCCCCGTGTTCTTGGAGCTTACACACCAGAGAATGGACTTCAGTGATGCAAAGCCTGGAGAACACCTATCACAGAATGGGAAGGGCCTGAATTAGATTCTGGGTGAGGGTTTCAGGCCTCTGTTTTCGCCTAGTCTCATGAAAGACGTAGCGACCTTGGATATTCTTGGATGATCTATCCATGAGGCTCTTTTCGGGCATAGATATTAGAGGTCACGTTGCCCCAATCCACCCCTAGAAAGCTCTCTGGTCCACAGATGTCTGGCCACCTCCTCAGTGCTGTGTTCTGTGGGAAGAGCGTATGTGGGTCTCCGTTCTAAATCTTTGTGTTTTACTCCCACGGAGCCAGAGGGGGGCGTGGCAGGCTGCTGAAAAGCAGAGGAACAGCAAGATGTAACCTAGTAGCGAGGTGGTAGTAAACTGAGGTGTATACCTTTCGGTGGGGAAAAAGAATCTCAAGATAAAACCTTTCTAGGCAGTAGCCCTAAAGAAAAAATAGTGAGCAGGGCGAGTGGAGAAAGACCATGTTTTGCCTCCCGTTGTTCCTCTGGACTCAGCTGCTTCTAACATAGTTTGCCACAGGCAGGCGAAGGTGCCGTCTGCTTGACCGTTATCCAGCCAGTGACAGAAGTTTTGCTCTTACATCATGTGATCTTTGCAGGTATATGTGCCGGCGACTGTGCTACATATGAGGGATACAGTGGGTGAAGAAAAGCCAAGGTACTTCCTGCCGCCCTGGAGCTTATAGTCTAGGGAGGGAGCCGGACTTCTTAGAGCGAGTGAGTCGTGGAGAGGGAGAGGATCTCAAGCAGACTCCTTGCTGGGTGCAGAACCTGCTAATGTGGGGCTTCTTCTCGGGACCCTGAGATCATGACCTGGGCTGAAATCAAGAGTTGGAGGCTTCACTGACTGAGCCACCCAAGTGCCCCAAGAGACAGACATGAGTAATCACAGAAGCAGATGGAAAATTGTGACTCCACTGGTGTTGAGGGAAGAGTTAACTGGGCATGGAGGGCAGGGAGGGCGGGGGCGGGGACAGAATCCCTGCGGAGATTGCAGGTCAGAAGAGACTTGGAAATGTGAAGGACAGAGAGGCCAGAGTGAACGGAGGAGAGACAGGGAGGGAGAGAGGGAAATAGGAAGAGGGATGGAGGGGGAGAGCAAAAGAGGAAGAGGGAAAAGGAGGAGGGGAAGAAGAGAGGAAGGGGGGGAGGAGAAAAGAGGAAAGAGGTACAGAGAGGGCAATGAGGAGAGGGAGAAGAAATTGGTAATGGGGTGTGTGCAGCAGAACTCTCAGGGTATTACAGGTCTTAAAGAGTCCCATCGTTACCCAAAAAGCAACAGATTTCAGCAGGAGAGTGTTGTGATCAGATTTGCATTTTGAAAATACCACTTTGGCCTTTTGGGAAAGCCAGGGGCTAAAGAGGGTGCAGGAGACTTGTCTGCAGATTGCTTTTGGCAAGTGATGATGGTAGCTAACCCTTTTACTTGAGTAAAATCAACAGGATTTGATAATAGTTATAAAACAAGATGGAAGGATCAAAGATGAATCCAGTTTGTGCTTAGGCAGTAATAACGACATATATTGGGTCTAATACATACAGGTGCGTGCTTTAATCATTTTGAGTCAATCCTCACAACATCCCTAGACGAGAAATAGGATGATGATTCTTATTTACAAATGGGGAATCAGAGACACAGAGAGATTAAGTGTATTTTCTTAGATCACACAGCTAGTAACTGACAGTGTCAGGATTTGAATCTAGGCAGGCTCTCTCCAGGTTCTGATTGTAACTATCTCTTACCGTGTAAGTATCTCTGACATTGAACTATTTCTTAGAAAAAAGTGGTTAGAGGCTCCTTTAGACAGACATGGTTGGAAAGTTATGTAGTAAATTATCCTAGGTTCATCCCAGTGCCCACTCTTAACTACATTAAAGAGCAGGAACACTGGGAGATCTGCCTGGTGATCAGCAAATCATTAAATACTCCTTTTTTAATTGAAATATAGTTGACACACAGCGTTACATTAGTTTCAGGTGTGTATCGTAGTGATTCCACAAGACCACAGGTTATGCTGTGAGCACCCTAAGTGTAGCCTAGCACTTGTCACCCTACAACCCTATTAGGGTATTGTTGACTATGTTCCCTGTGCTGTGTCATTCATCCCCATGACTTCCAGTATAAATGTGTGTCTGCAATAAGGGAAACAGAGAAGAATATGGCTCATACTTGTCCATCTTTCAAAAATGTGGCTAATTGTAGCACTTGTTGAAGAGAACAGGCATGGAAAGTGGTCATAAGGAGAGCGTTGTAACTGGAAGTTTTCCCCTTTTAATCCCCTTCCCCTATTTTCCCCATTCCCATCTCCCTCTGGCAACCACCAGATTATTCTCTGTATTTGAGTCTGTTTTGTTTGATTTTTAGATTCCACATGTGAGTGAAATCATACAGTGTTTGTTTTTCTCTAACTTATTTCACTAAGCATACTTCCCTTTAGGTCCATCCTGGTTGTCTCAAATGGCAAGATTTCATTCTTTTTCATGGCTGAGTAATATTCTATTGTATATTTATACCACATTTTCTTTATCTATTTATCTATTGATGGAATCATATTGGTTTTGTATCTGGGCTATTTTAAATAATGCTGCCATATACATAGGGGTGCATATATCTTTTCAAATTAGTGTTTCCCTGTTCTTTAGATAAAGACCTAGAAGTGGAATTGCTGGATCATATGGTACTTGTATTTTTAATTTTTGAGGAACCTCCATACTGTTTTCCACAGTGACTGCACCATTTTGCTTTCCCATCAGTACTGATGGGGGTTCCCTTCTGTCCACATCCACATGAATACTTGTTATTTATTGTCTTTTTGATAATAGCCATTCTAGTAGGTGTAAGGTACATCTCATTATAGTTTTGATTTGCATATCCCTGATGATTAGTGGTGTTGAGCATGTTTTCGTGTGCTGGCCATTTGTGATTACTTTTTTGGAGAAATGTCTATCCAGGTCCTTTGCCCATATTTAAGTTAGATTTTTTTGGGGGGTGGCTATTGATTTTTTATGGATTCTTTATATATTTTGGACATTAATCCCTATTGGTTAGATTATTTGCAAATATCTTCTCCCATTAAGCAGGCTGGTTGGTTGTTGTTGTTGATGGCTTCCTTCACTGTGTAAAAGCTTTGTGTTTTGATGTACTTCCATTTATTTTTGCTTTTGTTGTCCTTGCCTGGGGGGACCAATCCAAATATATATATATATATATACCTAAGACGGATGTCAAAGCGCTTACTATTAATGTTTTCTTTTAGGAGTTTTATGATTTCTGGTCTTATATTTAAGTATTCAATCCATTTTGAATTTACTTTTGTATGTGGTATAAGAAGTGGTCTAGTTTTATTCTTTTTTTTTTTTTAATTTTTTAATTTATTTAACAGAGAGAAACACAGCCAGAGAGGGAACACAAGCAGGGGGAGTGAGAGAGGGAGAAGCAGGCTTCCTGCCTAGCAGGGAGCCCGATGTGGGACTCGATCCCAGGTCTCCAGGATCATGACCTGAGCCAAAGGCAGTCGCTTAACCAACTGAGCCACCCAGGCACCCCTAGTTTTATTCTTTTTCATGTAATTGTCCAGTTTTCCCAACACCATTTATTAAAGAGACTGTCTCTTCCTCAGTATGTGTGCATGCTTCCTTTGTCATTTGTTAATTGACTGTATGAAGTTTTGGTTTATTTCTGGACTTTCAGTTCCATTCCATCGATTTGTGAGTCTGTTTCTGTGCCAATACCATATCGTTTTGAGTACTATAACTTTATAGTATAGTTTGAAATCAGGAAGTGTGATGTCTCTAGTTTTGTTGTTTTTGTTTTTTAAGATTTTATTTATTTGACAGAGGGAGAGAGCATGTGCACACAAGTAGTCAGAGTGGCAGGGAGAGGGAGAAGCAGGCTTCCCACTTCTGTATATCTTTTTGAGAGCCTGATGCGGGGCTCAGTTCCAGGACCCTTGGATCCTGGACTGAAGACAGATGTTTAACTGACCGAGACACCAGGTTCCCCCTTTGCTTTAAGATTTTATTCATTGATTTGATAGAGAGAGAGGGAGAGCATGTGCACAAGTAGGCAGAGTGACCGGCACAGGGAGAGGAGATCCAGCTTTATTCTTCTGTCTCAAGACTGTGTTGGCTCTTCAGAGTCTGTCATGGTTCCATACAAATTTTAGGATTATTATTTCTAGTTCTTTGAAAAATACCATGGGTATTTTGTCAGGGATTGCTTTTAAATTGTAGGTTGCTTTGGATAGTATGGACCTTTTAACAATATTCTTTCAATCCATGAGCATGGTTTATCTTTTCATTTATTGTATCTTTCATTTCTTTTTCTTTTTTCTTTTCTTTTCTTTCTTTTTTTTCTTAAAGATTTTATTTATTTGACAGAGAGAAACACAGCCAGAGAGGGAACACAAGCAGGGGGAGTGAGAGAGGGAGAAGCAGGCTTCCTGCCGAGCAGGGAGCCCAATGTGGGGCTTGATCCCAGGTCTCTGGGATCATGACCTGAGCCGAAGGCAGTCGCTTAACCAACTGAGCCACCCAGGCACCCCTGTATCTTTCATTTCTTAGTGTTTTACAATTTTCAGAGTATAGGTTTTTTGATTCCACAGTTAAATTTATTTTCAGGTATTTGATTCTGTTTGATGCAATTGTAAATGGGATTTTTATTTTCATTTTCTTTAGTCTTTCTTTTCATTCCAGTTAGTTAACATATGGTATAATATTAGATTGTGGTGTAGAATATAGTGATTGAACATTTCTGTACGACACCCGCTGCTCATCACAAGTGTAATTCTTAAAATAATGGGATCGTTTTCTTAACTTCTCCTGTTACTTTATTATTACTATATAGAAATGCAACAAACTTCTGATTATTAATTTTGTATCCTGCAACTTTAATTAATTTATTCTAATTTTTTTTGTGTGGAGACTTTAGGGTCTCCTCTATATCCTCTTATGTCATCTGCAAATCATGACCATTTTACTACTACTTTTTCAATTTGGATACCTTTAATTTATTGTCTGATTTCTGTGGCAAGGACTTCTAATACTATGTTGAATAAAAATGGTAAGAATAAGCATTCTTGTCTTGATCCTGATCTTACAGGAAAAGCTTTTAGCTTTTCACTGTCGAGTATAATGTTAGCTGAGGGTTTATTATACGTGGCCTTTATTGTGTTGAGAAATTTTCCCTCTATATCCACATTGTTTTTATTATGAACAGATGTTGAGTTTTATCAATTGCTGTTTCTGCATCTATTGAGATGGTCACGTGGTTTTTCATCCTTATTTTTGTTCATGTGGTGTGTCATGTTGCTTGATTTGTGATACTGAACCATCCTCGCCTCCCTGGAACAAATCCTACTTGATCATGGTGTATGATCCTTTTAATGTATTGTTTAATTCAGTTTGTTAATATTTTTTTGAGAAATGGCTGGGTTGTTTATGCATGTCTGGACAGACTTTGTTACCTGATCAACTGCTGAAAGCCAGTGTTGGGGGCCTATAAACAAATCACTAATTCACATCTTCAGCCTAAATACTTTGGTGATCAGACTTATAGGCTGGGGATCAGAACACTCTAGCTGCTCCTTAGTTACTTTTTAAAATTTAAAGTGCTGCTAACTTGCCTCAGCTCTCCCAGTTAATGGCCAGCCAAAGACAGACGGATACTCAGCCGCCTAATTCCTGGGTGTCCACTATTTAAGTAGATGAAGTTCGCAGTAGTGGCTCTCAGTAAATCAAGAGAAGGCTTCTCAAATTCAGGAAAGAAGTATCCATCTGGGACAGGGCTTCTTAAACTTTGAAGTGCTTGCCGATCATCTTGGGATCTTGCAAAATTGTGTATTTTGATTGACTAGGTCTGGTCTAATTGTATTCATTTTATTTTTTATAACTAAAAACTTTTATTTAAATTTTTGAGGTTTTAATTGACATAATAGCTTCAGGTATGCAATAATGATTTGTTATTTGTATATATTGCAAAATATGTAAGTCTAGCTAATATAAATCACCATACATAGTTAGAAAACCTTTTTTCTTCATGATGAGAACTTTTAAGATGTACTCTTAGCAACTTTCCAATATGGACTATAGTGTTATTAATTATAGTCACCATGCTGTGCCTTACATCCCTGTGACTTATTTATTTTATAACTGGAAGTTTGTACCTTTTGACCCCCTTCATCTAACCCCCCCCCACCTCTGGGAACCACCAGTTTGTTTTCCACATCTGTGAGTGCTTGTTCTCTTTCTCTCTTTCTGGTTTTCCATATATGAGAATATGTGGTATTTGGGTGCACCTGGGTGGCTCAATCAGTTGGACATCTGCCTTTGGCAGGTCATGGTCCCAGGATCCTGGGATGAAGCTCCATATCAGACTCCCTGCTCAGCGGGGAGCCTGCCTCTGTGTGCACGCTCTGTCAAGTAAATAAAATCTTGAAGAAAAGAAAGAATATGCAATATTCATCTTTTTCTATCTAACTTATTTCACTTAGTACAATGCCCTGAAAGTTGATCCATGTTGTTACAAATGGCAAGATTTTTTTCTTTTTTTTATGTTAAATAATATTCCATGGTATATTATACCACATTTCTTATATCCATTTCATCTATCATTAGGACTCTTGGGTGTCCTTCATACCTTGGCTATTGTAAATAATGCTGAAATGAACATGAGGTTGCGTGTATCTCTTTCAGATTGTAATTTCATTTCTTTCAGTTTTATACCCAGGAATGGAATTGCTGGGTCATATGGTAGTTCTATTTTTAAATTTTTGAGGCACCTCCATACTGTTTTCCACAGTAGCAGCACCAATTTACATCCCCACTAACAGTGCATGAGGGTTCCCTTCTCTCCACTGCTTCACCAAAACTTGCTATTTCTTATCTTTTTGATAAGCCATCCCAACAGCTGTGAGAATCTCATTGTGGTTTTCATTTGCATTTTCTTGATTAGTGATGTTTAGCACCTTTACTTGTACACTTTGGCTGTCTGTATGTCTTTGGAGAAATGTCTAATGTTCTCTGCCCATTTGCGGGGGGGTGGCAGAGGGAGATAGAGAATCTTTTTTTTTTTTTTTTTTTTTAAAGATTTTATTTATTTGACAGAGAGAAACACAGCTAGAGAGGGAACACAAGCAGGGGGAGTGAGAGAGGGAGAAGCAGGCCTCCCGCCGAGCAGGGAGCCCGATGTGGGACTCGATCCCGGGTCTCCAGGATCATGACCTGAGCCGAAGGCAGTCGCTTAACCAACTGAGCCACCCAGGCGCCCCGAGATAGAGAATCTTAAGTAGGCTGCACACCGCCACTATGGAGACCAATGCAGGGCTCAGTCTCACAACCCTGAGATCGTGACCTGAGCCAAAATCAAGAGTTGAACCCTTAAATGACTGAGCCACCCAGGCACCCTCTCTGCCCATTTTTAATTTGGATTGTGTGGGTTTTGCTATTGAGTTGTATGAGTTCTTTATATATTTTGGATATTAACCCCTTATCACATACACAATTTGCAAGTATTTTCTCTCATTTTAGTAGGTTTTTTCATTTTGTTGAGGTTTTCTTTGTTGTTCAGAAGCTTTTTAGTTTGACATGGTCCCACTTATTCATTTTTTGCTTTTGTTGCTTTTACTTTTTGTGTTAGATTAAAAAATCATTGTCTAGACCATTGACAAGGAGCTTATCAATTCTTTTTGGAGTTTTATTGTTTCAGGCCTAATTTTTTTTAAAAGATTTTATTCATTTATTTGACAGAGAGAAACACAGCTAGAGGGAACACAAGCAGGGGGAGTGAGAGGAGAAGCAGGCTTCCCGCCCAGCAGGGACCCCGATGTGGGGCTCAATCCTGGGACTCCGGGATCATAACCTGAGCCGAAGGCAGTCGCTTAACCAACTGACACCCCTGTTTCAGGTCTTAAATTCATTAAAATCTTTATTCTATTTTGAGTTTTTTGTGTGGTGTAAAATAGGGTTCAGTTTTGTTATTTTCTATGTGGCTACCTAGTTTTCGCAACATCATTTATTGAGGAGACTGTCTTTTCTCCACTGCACATGCTTTGGCCTCTTGTGAAAATATTATTGACTATATATGTGTGGGTTTATTTCTGGGTTTGCTATTCTGTTCCATTGATCTATATGTCTGATTTTTATGGAAATGCCATAGTGTGTTAATTACTATAGCTTTGTAATATAGTTTCAAATCAGGAAGCATGATGCCTCCAGCTGTCTCAGGATTGCTTTGTCTGTTTGGGGTCTTTTGTGTTTCCATGCCAATTTTAGGATTGTTCTAGTTCTGTGAAAAGTGCCTTGCAATTTGATAGGGATCATATTGAAATTATATATTGCTTTGGATAGAATGGTCAGTTTAACAACATTGGTTGTTCCTATCTATTTGTGTCATCTTCAGTTTCTTTCATTAACATCTTATATTTCTTAGTGTGTAAGTCTCAGTTGAATTTATTAGGCATTTTATTCTTTTTTTAAATTTAAATTTTATATTATTTTTTTCAGTTTTCCAAGCTTCATTGTTTATGCACTACACCCAGTGCTCCATGCAATATGTGCCCTCCTTAGTACCCACCACCAGGCTCACCCATCTCCCCAGCCCTCTCCCCTCCAAAACCCTCAGTTTTTTTCTCAGAGTAGGGGTTTTTATTCTTTTTGAGGTAGTTGTAAATGGATTGTTTTCTTAATTTTTCCAGCAATTCAGTCTTAGTGTATAATCAATATTTATGTATATTGACTTTGCACTTAACTGAATTTGGTTCTTAGTTCCAAAAGTTTTTTGGAGTGGAGTCTTTAGGGTTTTCAATATATAATATGTTATCTGAAACTAGTGGCAATTTTACTTCTTCCTTTACAATTGAATGCCTTTTATTTATTTTTCTTGCCTAATTGCTCTGGCTAGGATTTCCAATACCACGTTGGATAAAAGTGATGAGAGTGGGTATCCTGTCTCATTCCTGACTTTAGAGAAAAAGTTTTCAGCTTTGCAACATTGTATATGGTGTTAGCTGAGGGCTTGTCATATATGAACTTTATTGTGTTGAGTTGTGTTCCTTCTGCACTCACTTTATAGAGAATTTTTGTCAGGAATGTATGTTGAATTTTATTGAATTTTTTTAATGCAGATACAGAGATAATATGATTCTTTAAATCCTTTGTTCTCTTAATGTGGTAAATCACATCATTTGACTTGTAGATGTTAAGTTATACTTGCATCCCTAAAATAAATCCCACTTGATCATGGTGTATGAATCTTTTAATGCATTCCCGAATTCAGTTTGTTAATAGTTTGTTGAGGATTTTTGCATCTGTGTCCATCAGGGATATTAGCTTGTAAGGTTCTTTTCTGTGGATTTGTTGTCTGATTTGTTATCAGCTGGTTTTATAACATGAGTTTGAAGTATTCTCTTTTCTACTTTTGGGAAGAGTTAGAGGGGATTATTATTAAATCTTTAAACATTTGGTAGAATTCATCTGTGAAGCAGTCTGGTCATTTAGTTTTCTTTGTAGGAGGGTTTTTGATTACTGATTCAATCTCTGTGCTAGTAATTGGTTTGTTCAGATTTTCTGTTTCTTTTTGATTTAGTCTTGGTAGGTTGGATGTTTCTAAGAATTTTTCCATATCTTATAGTTTGTTCAATTTGTTGGCTTATAATTTTCATAGTAGTCTCCTATGATCTTTTGTTGTCCTCCATTATTAGTATATCACTATTTCTTATTTTAAGTCTATTAATATTTGCTTTATATATTTAAGTGCTCTTATGTTGGGTACACAGATATTTATAAATGTTCTATCCTCTTGTTGGATTTACTCTTTTATCATTATGTATGGTCTGCTTTATCTCTTCTTACAGTCTTTTAAAATCTGTTTTCTCTGATATAATTATAGCTACCCTACCTTTTTATGGTTTCCATTTGCTTGGAATATCTTTTTTTAAAAAAGATTTTATTTATTTGAGAAAGAGAGCATGAGCAGGGGGAGGGGCAAAGGGAAAGGAGAGAGAAGCAGACCCTTCCCTCACTAAGCAGGAGCCTGAAGTGGGGCTCAATCCCAGGATTCTGGGAACCTGACCTGAAGGGAGATGCTTAACCAATTGAGCCACCCAGGTGCCTCTGGAATATCCTTTACTATCACCACTTCACTTGCTGTATGTGTCCTTAAATCTGAAGTGAGTTTCTTGTAGGTAGCATATAGTTTGTCTTGTTTTCTTCTCCATTCAGTCACTCTGACTTTTGACTGGAGAAATTAGTCTGTATATATTTAAAGTATTTGTGTAGGTATTGACATTTTGTTGTTTTCTGGCTTTTCTGTAGTTCTGTTCCTTTCTTCTCTTGTTCTCATATTATTTGATAATTTTCTGTGTAGTATGCTTAGATTCTTTACTGTCTTTTGTGTATATGTTATAGATTTTTGATTTGTGGTTTTCATGAGATTTATGTATACTAACCATGATTTATTATCAATGTACTTCAAGCTGACAGCAACTTAAGTTTAAACAGATCCTAAACTCTATATTCTATCTCTGTCCCTCCCATGATTTGTTTTGGATGTCATTATTTACATCTTTTTTTCTTGTGTATCCCTTAAGTAATTATTTTTGTTATAGTTATTTTTACTACTTTTAACCATCATCCTAGCTTTACAAGTGATTAATCCACCATCTTTACAACAATAGATTATTCTAAATTTTACCATATATTTATCTTTACCAATGAGATTTATACTTTCATACATTTTTCTGTTTATAATTAGTGCCCTTTGTTTTCAGTTTAATAAAGTCCCTTTAACATTTCTTTTAAGGCCATTTTAGTGCTGAGGCACTTCTTTAGGTTTTTATTGTCTAGAAAAAGTCTTTATTGCTTCTTTAATGCTGAAAAACAAAATCGCTGGGTAGAGTATTTTTGGCTGGACGTTTTATTGTCTTCCAGTATTCTGAATATATTATGCCACTCCCTTCTGATCTATAGGATTTCTGCTGAAAAATCTGCTTTGGTCTTACGAGGTTCCCTGGCATGTCCCTTGTTTTTCTCGCTGCTTTTAAGATTCTTTCCTTGCCTTTAAGTTTGACTCCTTAATTGTAATGTTTCAGTTGGCTCTCTTTGGGTTCATCTTAATTGAAGCTCTCTAAGCTTCCTAGATCTGGATGTCTGTTTCCTTCTTCAGTTTAGGGATGTTTTCAGCCATTTTTTTTTTCTTGAAATATATTTTTTGGCCCCTGATCTCTCTCCTTTTGGGAGTCCTGTGATGCAAATATTGGTCTGTTTGATGGTGTTCTATGAGTTCCTTAAGTTAACTTCATTTTTGTGTGTTTTCCATTTTGATCCTCTGATTGAGAGATCATGATTCTTTCTGCTGCTTCATAGTCTGCTGCTGAAAACTTCTGTTGCATTTTTTAGTTCAATTATTGTATTCATCAGCTCTGTGACTTCTGTTTGGTAATCTCATATGTAATATCTATATCTCTATATCTTTACTGAAGTTCTTACTGTGTTCACTCTTGCAATTTGGGGAGCATCTTTGCAACTATTATTTTGAACTCTATTATCAGTTAAATCACTTAACTCCATTTTGTTAGGGACTTTTTCTGAAATTTTATCTTATTTAATTGGGAACATATTCTTCTCTTTTTTATTACTTTGTGTGCTAGTTTCTCTGCATAAGATAAAACAGTCACCTCTCTAACTCTTGAAGAAGTGGTCTTGTGTAGCAGATGAAACTTATCATTCAAGTCTGCCCTAGATCTTCACTGTTTCTCAAACCTTCGTGATTGTCTAAGCAGCCTATTTTGTTTTCCCCAAGCCTCAGTAGTTGAGGGAGTGCCAAGAGCTGTCAGGATCCCAAAGGGGAGAATCTCAGTCAGCACATATTGATCGAAAGTTAGACCCTCAGGCAGCAGCTTTTAAATTATGCAAATATATACAGTCCTTTGAGAATGCAAGCATAAGTGCCACTGGCCACCAGAGCCCTGCAATCTAGAGGTGTCCCCTGGTCAGCAGTTATAAAAATCAGGGCACCAGACAAGTGTACAAGTTCCCTTCCAGGAGATACCAGCCAGCTGAAGCAAGGCAGAGAGGGAGTGCAAGGATGATATCCACTAGCCTCTGTCCCGGAAGTGCATCTAAGCAGGTCCCTAAATGTGTGACAAACCAGAAGCCTGCCCCTCAGACCTCCGCTATGAAGATACACAAATAGGTACTAGTCTTTGATCGTTGCTAGGACAACCGACCATTTTGTCACGGCTAACAGAACACCCGTTGTCATCTCACCGTTCTGCAGGTCAGCAGTTTGAGCACAGTTTCCCACCCCTTTCCTTGCTCTGGTTTTACAAGGTCAGAAATGAGGAGTCACAGACCATCTTTCTGGAAGCTCTCGGAACGTGTCTGCTCCAAGTTCATTTGTGCAATGGCAGAATTCAGGACTGGGGTCCCTTACCACACATTGGCTGGGAATCATTCCCAGTTCCCAGAAGCTGCATGTATTTCTAGTCTCATGGCTCCCTTCCTGCATCTTCGTAGCCAGTGACTGGAGGTTACCTCCTTCTCACATCTGGCATCGAATTCTCTCCTGTGCTGCCTTGGCTTCCTTTCACTCTATCCCTCTGACTGACTTTCCCTTGGGCCCGCATGGATAATTCAGGATAATGTCCTTCCTGGAAAGTTATTTGTAACCTTTAATTCCATCTGCAGAGTAGCTTCATAGCAGTGATTGACGAGGAGAACGGAATCTTAGGGAGACACCGCAGAGCTCTGCAGCTATACAGGGCGACCCATGGCTACTGGTGCTCCTGTACACTTTTGGTGGCAAGGTCCTAGAGCCTTAGCTTTATTGAGTGTGCGCCTGAGGTGTTAGATGTGTTTTAGGGCCAGTGACAGAATCTCCATGAAATCTCCCGGGATTTCCCTTTTACATCATAGAAGGGCTGGAACAGTTCACAGGGATGATGAAGCTGGGAAAAACCGAGGTATAGACACAAGAGAGCTACACTGACATAATTCAGAATCAAAATTAGAACTTACTTGTCTCAGTGATGGGCCAGGGCTGTTTCCTCCCTGTCACTTACTCAGTAATTCTCCTACTTATTCAATCATTGGCTTATTCATCTATTGACCAAAGAGTTCCCAAATACCTACCCTATGATAGACATTTTGCTAGCTTTATGCTCGATAAGACATTTATAGACCTTGCCCCCATGGAACAAACTTCGTAGTGAGCATTACATACATCAAATACTCCTACGATTAAGTAGGTAAAATTGATATAAAAGTAAAGTAGAGGCTTCCATGAGAGCTTATAATACAGAGATCTTCAGAAGATGAAGAAGTGATATTTTAAATTGAGGTCCAGATAATAAAGATGCTAGCCAGGTACAGATGATTAGGAATGGCATAGAATTAAAGTAGGGGGAATGGCATATGGAAAGTTCTAAGGCATAAAGCAGAATAGAAAAATCAGGGAAAGTCAGTGTGGTTGGAAAAGATGGGAGGGAGAGAATGGAATGAGTTTAGAGAAGTGGGTAGCTCAGATTGACCATGGCCTTGAAGGCTTTCGGAAGGTATCTGACCTTTGTCCAAGGTAAAATGGGAAGCCATGGGAGGGTTTAAACAGTAGAGCCTTGTATGAGCTTTGAATTTTTAAAAAGAGCACTTTGGCTATTGTGTGGAATAGATTAGAGGAAAGCAGGAACATGGGGAGTATAAACATAATGGGTGCATTAGATGAGGCTGGAAAGGAAGTTTTGCAATAGTTCAGGTGAGACGTAGCGTCACCTCAAAGTAGCCTGATTCGGTTGGCGGCAGTAAAAGTGAAAGGAGAAAATGAACCTGAAACATATTTTGGAGGTAGAGTTCTCTTGACTTGCTGATGGGGCAGATGGTCAAGATAATTCCTGGTTCCCGTCATGTGTGCGGCTGTTTCCATCACACAAGTCAGGTACAGATCATATTCTTATCCATAACACAAAGCTTACATTTTCTGAATAGTTCAGGTGCTGTTATAACAGTTATGATTTAGGTGGCAAGAAAGGCTTATGTAATACCACCTAGGAGGAATTTGTTTTACCAAATTTGTCAAAGGAGCTCAGGGAGTTTGTATTATGTAATGATTTTAGCATTGTAATGTTTTATTCTGTTTCCCATATCTCTATTCCATTTCTTTCTCATTTCATCTGGGGCTAGAAAATGCAAATGATGGCTTCCCAGACAGAGAAAAATTAGCATGAAAGGAGGGATCACATCCTCATTTCTTTTTTCTTTCTTTCTTTCTTTCTTTTTTTTTTTTTAAAGATTTCATTTACTTGACCAAGAGAAACACAGCCAGAGAGGGAACACAAGGAGGAGGAGTGAGAGAGGGAGAAGCAGGCTTCCCGCCGAGCAGGGAGCCCGATGTGGGACCCGATCCCGGGTCTCCAGGATCATGACCCGAGCCGAAGGCAGTCACTCAACCAGCTGAGCCACCCAGGCGCCCCACATCCTCATTTCTTAACAGCCACTGCCTCATTCCCTTAGGTCCATTCTAATTTCTTTTGCCCACATAGCCCATTGGTTGCTACCAATTGTCACGATGATACTGATAACCACTCCTGGCTTGGGTCACACAAAGCGCTTTGTGGCCGTGTGTGTAGTCTTGGGCGGAATGTTGCTCCATTCACAGGAGAGAGCAGGGGCCCTGAACCACACATCACCAGTGAAAATATATAATACTCACGTAAGCTCCATGACCATAACCTTGAAGCTGGCTTTGACAGACATCTACTTTGGCTCTTGTATTTTTCCTGGAGACTCTGATATCAGATTGCCTGGGTTTGAATTAATCCCAGACCTTCCATTTATCAGTGGGATGTCTTAGGCATTTGCCTCCTCTGCTTTCCCACTTGTAAAAAGAGAAGAAAATCAGGCAATTGGTAGTAATTAGAGGAATAACCCATACAAAGCATTCAGCACAGAGCTTAGCACACAGAAAGTTCTCCATATGTGGGAGTTATGATTTTCATCAGTAGGAAAGAGAGGTGCCAGTATATCTCTTTCTTTCCTTCTGCTCTTCTCTGGTAGTGATCATTTAGAGGGCAAAGTTCTTTGTTTTTTGTTTTGTTTTTGTTTTTGTTTTCTTAGAAGGAAAAGAGGATTCTGAGCCAGCCCTGGTCCCCAAGTATACTCTCGCAAGCAGCCCGTGCCAGATTTGTTGCTCTGGCCACGGACGTCACAGTGACAAGAGGCTATGGGCTGCCTCCTCATGTGAGCTATTCTGACAGCTGAGCTCTACTTAGTCCCCTGTCCTTTCATTACCTGACTCAATGTAGCTAGTCCTCTAGGGACTGAAGCAAATATGATCTCCTTAGCATTTTGTCTGAATGAATGCTTTCCAGATATGTTGGCAGGAGGCCATGAGTTGACTTGATGGGGTCCTTGGGTAAGTCATTTAGCCTCTCTGGAAACTGTCAAGGGGATAGAAGGAGGGCAGTAACCCACCCATGGCTTTTATAAGTTGACCTCTGTGATCTTTCTATCCCCTCCCTCCAGCTGCCTACCCCACCCACTTGTTGGCACCACTGCCCACAGACCCTTTAATTAAAGCATTTATGCCCTTGAACTAGTTCTCTCTCCAGAGAATCCTCCTTCAACATCCTTGCCTTTACTGACTTAGATATTCCTGCTTATCCTCCAAGACTCAGGCCAAATGTCATTTCTCACTTAATCCCTTTTATTCATTCAATCTGTAAACATTTATCAAGCTAGGCACTGCAGTCCACATACCAGCCCGAGCTGCGAATAAGACAAAGCCCCCGCGTTCACAGTGCTGATGTTCTGGGGGAGAGACTGACAGTCAACCAGTAAATGAAACAGAGAATGTCATGTTGTGATAAGTGCTATGAAATGACCCAAAGAGGTGGGCAGGAGTGGGGGGGGGCACTTTCCGAGGGAGCTATTTTTGAACTAAGACCTGCTGGATGAGGAGAAAGCAGCCGTGTGCAGAGCGGGGTCTGGATGCACAGACATGTCAGTTTTGTTTGAAGAACAAAACGAAAGTTGTTATGACTGGAATAAGATTAGTAAGGGAGAAGGGGCATGAGAAGAGAAAGATCTCAGGTAAGGAGTTGAGATTTGATCCCGAGCAAATAGGAAGAAAAGGGAGAAATCTGATTTTGTGTTGGTAATAGCGCTCTGCTGTCCCTGTGGAGAGGGGATGGGACAGACAGAAAGGAGGGAGCGAAGCAGGAAGTCCAGTTGGGAGGCTCCTGCAGGAGTCCTGGATGGAGGTGATGACCCAGAATTGCAACTGTGGACCACTGAGAGATTTATTGTGAAGGTGTGGTTACTGGGACTCCGCTAATGGATTGGATTTGGGGGCCAAAAAAAAAAAAAAAAAAAAGAGTTACTAGGTTTTGGATTTGAGCAACTGGGTGGCTGGGTTGTAATGCCATTTGTGGGTTAGGAGACATTTGGAGATAATAATATTTGGGGGATTGAGCAGTCTGAAGTCTGTTTTGGACATGTTAATTTTGAGATGCTTGTTAGCTATCTGAAATGTTGCGTAGCTATTTGGAACTATAGGTAGAAATCTTGAGGGGAGTGATCAGGAATACACCCCCAGCATGAATAGTGAATTTCCACCTCCTTTGCAGAGTTATATTAAGATCCCAATAGACGCTAGGTTCTCTTCCCTCTGTAGGTCCTACATCGTGTCATACGTATTAAAATTCACCTTTATCCTACATTAAATTTAATTATATGTGGTTCCTTAAGAGCTGAGTTGCAATTGACTAGTTTGACATGTTGCATTTAGTAGACATTTAGTTAAAATATCATCTGATTTTACACATTTCAGAGGTGACTATATTTTTAATGGAGCATGCTATTTTTGGAAGCCCTTAGAAAGCTCCTAGTGCAAGGGTAGGGAATGTTTAGCACTTAATTGGGAAACTGAGTTTGCTCAACTAGACTGTCGCTATGATATTTTTATGCCCCTCTACAGGCAGTTAAATAGCTTCATATCACAATCATGTGTTTTTGGGGCTGTGCCCCCCGTTAGACTATCAGCTTGTAGAGGGCAAGAAGGACCTCAGAGCTTGTATGTGACAGGGACTTACTATTCATGGAAGCAATTAGGCCAAACTCATAAAGAGAAAAAGCCAAGGCTAGCGAGCCAGTGCGTCTTCTACCTGCAGTTAAGAAAGGGCTCTGAACCCTCGCCTTGCGGCATGTGTAATATGGACTTGTTTTTTTCCCTCTGGCATTCTTCAAAAGGAGGCAGTTTTGCACGGAAGGTTGATGCTGTGGGCTCCGTTCACAGCCACACCGTTTACTAGCTGTGAATCTTGCAATAGGAGGTTAAACTCTGTAAGTCTGAGTTTCTGTGGGCTAGATGAAAGCAATTTTAGTAAAACTTGGTCTGCCTTAAAATATTAGATTCTTAAAATCATGTATTCTTTCTTAAAAAAAAAAAGATCATACACTTTAGGCCTCAGGAAATGTTTCTGGGAATTTTTCAAACCAGGGACGCCACATACCTTTTGTTGCCTGACGCCTGGCTTTGAAAAAGAATTGCCCCTCAGATGTATCTCGTGTGGAGAGGGGACCTTGCAAGGAAATGCTTCAGGAATAAGATCAACATCCTTCTTAGGTCCTTTGCAGTTAGAGTAGGAGGGAGCTGCTGGTGTTCCCGGGTCCCAGATGGGCCCTCTGAGACTCTGTGACGCTGTCTATGCGCATCCCTTCTTGCCCAGGAGTTGACTCTGGGCCACATGTTCACCTCTCACGATGAGGAGGAGACGTGACTGTAGGCAGTACAGCCCCACCTCTAGTGCCCAGCAGCTCCCACGAGCCTCAGTGACGTCAAGTGTGCCCCCCCCCCTTTTTAAAGATTTTATTTATTTGACAGCGAGAAACACAGCCAGAGAGTGGGAACACAAGCAGGGGGAGTGAGAGAGGGAGAAGCAGGCTTCCTGCCGGGCAGGGAGCCCGATGTGGGGCTCGATCCCGGGTCTCCAGGATCATGACCTGAGCCGAAGGCAGTCACTTAACCAAGTGAGCCACCCAGGCGCCCCAAGTGTGCCCTTCTAAATTTGTCAGTGGCTCCAATGTATCCTGCTGAGAACTTCAGATTTTATAGGTTTGCAACAAAAATAGCATTTGGACATGGCTGTCACCCCGAAGCAGGCTGTTACTCTCTGTCTTTGCTATATACTGGTTTGGGGCCCAGGGCCCAGCTTGGGCCAGGGGAGGTCAAGATGCAGCTGGTCTTTGCGTTCCCTCTACCATTTTGGCTTAGAGAATGGAAGCAGGAGAGAATATTGAGCTAGCCAGGCCAAAGTTTAACGTGGCCTCCTCTAACCAATTTTCTCCAAATTCACCAGCCGCTCTCTGTCATTTCTCTTGGCATGAAGCTGAAGGGTTATAGGAAAGGAGTTAAGAATTCATGCCTACTTATATTTTCACTGCCTGATATTCACCAGCACGCAGCTGCCATGTTCCTCCAAATGGAGAGTAGAGTGTTGAGTGGCAAGCAGTGAATCTGGTAGAAGAGATCGGCAGCATAATGAGGAGGCCCTAACACTGGGGTGACAAGTGAGGCGGGCCTGAGCCATCCACGGTGGGACACTGGTCATTCGCAAGGTCTGCCACAGGTGTGGGGGCTGAGACTGCTCCTCTTGGAAAGCGTCAAAATGTAGATACTTCCTGACTAAACAACAACTTAGATGTTGACTCACTGTTCTTTGTAGCAATTAGATTAAGTCATTAAAGCAATTCCCTTGCTTCCCTGAACCATCTCTTCTATAGGAAGTTCGCTGGTAATGTTCCTCCTGCTCCCGTCCCATCTACTTAGGTTATTAGCCTAGCTCCAGAACCAGTCCTACTTCTGCATACTCCAAGAAACTTGCCTTGACCAGTTCCGCTCAAAGGAATTTCTGCTGGCCTGAACCTAACAACATTCATTTGAGATTTAGAACTCACTAATGCTAATTGTCTTACTGCGAGGCTTCGGTTTTATTGTTCTGTCTGGTTGTGTACTCCGAGCCCATCTATGTCAAGCCCGTCTTCCTCAGCTTTCTGGTTTGTAAACAGAAGGTAATGGTAATTTGTAAACTGAGCATACTCCTGCTTTAGAGTTTTTGTGAGAATTAAGAGAATTTACATCAGTGTGCATCACTCTATATGCCCACATTGTGCTGTACATAGTAACTGTTCAATAAAATTGGTCCCCGCCCCCCCAATCTCACAATGGGATTTCATGACAGCAGAGGCTCTCTCTTACACCATTTTGTATCCCTAGCTCTCTAAATGTCAGTGGAGTTCAATTTTGATGCTGCTTTCACTGATTTCTCATTTCTCCTCCCAAGAGGCAGGGCATTGAACCTTCAGCCCTAGTGCCTGCCTCGCACGCAGGTTTCGCGATCTATCATCCATGCTGGGTCTTTGCCAACTCTACAGCCTCACGCTGTGGCACGTACTGGAGATTTACTTTAGACAAAGTTACCTCCTAACTTACCCAGGGCTACAGCACTGTCAGTTTTACCCAGGATATCAGCAAATCGAACAAAGTCTCCCCTTTCAGCATCTTTGACCACCCTCCCCGGCCCCCACCGCCTCATGCAGAGTCCCTCGCTCCCCACCCGTCCAGATACCCACTAGTGAGTGTGCAGTGGTCCATATCCTGGGGGAAGCCCAGGGAACGAGCCCAGATGGCCCTGTGCCGTCTGCTAACCTGCATGTCAAGCTTTTATAGATTGTTTTTTCCACTTTCTAAAAATGGGATATAACCTTCATTTGGGACCAAGTCTAACCTCTTCCTTTCTTGAACTGCTATTACTTTGTCTCTCCCTTTGAGCTTCTTCCTCTGCTCACCCTTTCCTTTCCAACTTTATTTAGCTGCTCTGTTCACTTCCATCCTTTCCTTCCTATTTGGCTTCTCTGTGGAAACAGAAGGTGCCCCTTAGCTCACCCTTTCAGAGCTGTTTACACATGGGTATGAACAGATCAGATAAACAGGAACTTAGGTTAATTTAATAGAAAAAATAAAATATGGAATAACATTGATTTTGGCCAGTATCAATTACAACCATTCTACTATATGTTACAAAAAAACAACTGAACAGTTTACACATGTACAGTATTTTTCAGTAAAAGTGGATTTGGATTTAACAGTGGATCACTAGTTAAGAATAAAAAAGACAAAAGAAAACAGAAGATAGGACTCTTGTCTCTAGAGGGTTAGAGCATTTGTTAAGTCTCCAAACTTTGTACTATCCATTACATATATCTCATTATGAATATATATATTTATACATAATATATAACATTAACTTAAACTTTGAAAGCATTATGTCCTAGTTAATAATATTCTGTAGATAAACGAGGCAGTAACACACTAGTAGTTAAACCAATATTTCTGCGATGTGTGCCTGCATGGTTGGTGGGAAATGGAACACACATTAGTGGACCCCCGTGGATTTGGCTGTCATGTTGATGGTTATTTGTCTAAGAACACAGACATCATTTTTATCTTTCCTATCGTTGTAACTTTGTGCCTCAACTAGTACGGGCTGGTTCAGTCAAATGGATTCTTTTGCAGGCAAATCTGGTTTTGCCATCTGCTCGACCTTTCTTTAGGTTTGCACTTGAATTTATCCATTTAGAGGCTGTGCCTTTAAATGTGAGACTATCTGCCATCCCCTAGATTAACTAACTTGCTTCAGATCAGAAGGTTCTGCAGTGTTAAGAAGATGAAAGTTGCTCGGCAAAATCGGTTGAGTCCCTACTTATGAATTATCATTTTGTGACTCAGTATCATTCTCATACTATTAAAGATGGTCATTAGACTGTAATTATTCACCTCAGGTTGGACTTTACCTTTGATGTCTAGGAATGAATATTTTCAAGGTAGGGTCTTCCCTAGCTTATTGCTTGGGTGGGGATCTTAGCATCCACTTCCCAGCTCCTTCCCCAGATAATCTCTACTGATAGCATCCCTGTTATCAGCTGTGAGGCCAGTGACATCTTGGAAGTGAGGCTCTCAACGCATCAAGGCTGCAAGAGGGCTGGTCACTCCCAAAGCAAATGAGGTCGCCAATGGAGTTTTGATATGAAAAATGAAGAAACTTGATATGAGACTATCCTCCCCTAAATAGAGAAACTCAGAATTGGCAAAAAGATCTGTGAGGCATCATTTCTAACCACTGATCCAAAATAGTTTTCACGTAACTCAGTCTGCTAGATTCCAGGATGTATTTAAGAGTTGTAGAGAAACGGTGAGGATATTTCCAAGAAAACAGACGATTTCATTGACATCCAGTGGACAGATGCGTATCATAGCACGGGTATAGAGGGACAGAGGAATGGGAAAAAACAGAACCGGAAGGGTACAATCATGCCACCCATCTTCAATTTCTAGTTTTATTTTCTGAAAGTGACAAAATGATAAAACTTCTAATAAGCACCATTGAAAAACATTGCCCGGCCAACTTGGGCACAAGCTTAAATATTAAATAACTCCACTTCTTAAAAAATACAGGACCTTTTAGAAACTTTTGACTCCAGGAAGAAATTACTCGTATCATATCCCAAAATGCTTCCCGTCACAACAAATGGAATTTTTGATGGCCTTTAAAAAAAAAAAAAAGATGCAATCGGGATCATGGCCATATAGCACCAGGAGAGCGTGCAGGATCTACAAAGTGAAAACTCCAGATTTCGGGGGAGCTGGGTCAGTCCCAGCTATTTTGTGTAACTTTGCATTCTGTCCATCACCAATTTGACTGTGCAGAGTGATCCCATTTGACCAGCTGTGTGTAAAATAACCCAATCTGCAAAGCCAATAGCAGCAAGTGTATCTGATGAAACCAGTGAGGCAGACTTATCAAGTGAGTATAATGCCAAAACCAGCACATAATGCATGAAGTGAATTATGTGTGGAAAGGATCAATGTTCAGCCGTGAAAAACTAAGACAAACGACACTGAATACAACTCTGAGGGATGTTCTTAATGCCCTTAGGTCCCCTTTTCTGCCATTTCCCCCAACGGTGGACTCAAGCATGAAAAATGCAGACGCAAGAGCTTTCTCTTTGATTTTGATCTATGTCTGCTCTTGTGATGTTTCTGAAAGGTATTTTTAGGCGTCTCAAAGGGGAAACAAGCAAGTAAATGCAAAGGGGAAAAAAAATGGACCTTCAAAACCAGGGCAGGAAATCAAATCATTACTTTAACGTCAAATTTTGGCATCAAATGCTTTGGTCATACAATCCTGTCTCTGTGGTTCTGGCTGTTTAGCACTAAACACCCAGTTATAAAAGGTAGGCTTGTTGTAGGTTTATTTTTTTTTTTTTTCCATTTAAGTTCTGACAAAACAGTTCACCATCTCCCTGCACAAATTTGAGAAAGAGAAAAAGAGAGCAAAAAAGAGAGAGGTGGTTTGCTTTTTTTTTTTTTTTTGCTTGTTTTTTTTTTTCTTTTTAATAATAATATGGAGTAATCTATAAGTCTACAGGAACAGAGCAATCTAAGATGGCCGCTCAGCCTTGGAATGTACATGTTTTGCAGCAAAGTTGTTGAAGAACCTTCCTCTGGCACAGATTGTTCTTTTTCACTAGCATACAGAAGCCTCCTTCCGCCCAGGACTCTTCCGTTGCTTTTCCAGGAAGTCGGCAAGACAGGGGGGGAGTTGAGGACGAGGGCAGCATGATGTACACACGGAAGAAGGTTTTGATTGGCCAGAGAGGCGGGTGGGGGGATTGGAAGAGATCATTGAGGAGCAGTCAACAAGTAGGAAATTGGGTCCACCCAAAGTGATTTCAGTCAACAGCATTGTTTTTCAAGGAGAGAGATTGCGGTCCAGTGGTATGTGTGATTGGTGTCCATTTATGAAAGGGGAAAAAAAAAAGGATTCGAAAAAAGAATAAATTAGAAATCAATAATAATGTAAGCAAAGAATCTGTCTTCTCAGAACTACCTACAGCAGAGAGTATACAGTTGTTTATATTGTATTTCATTGAGTCCAAGACAGTGGATTTAAGATGCACCATTATTTTGCGTACTATCAAGAAAAAAACATGCTTCGTGCATCTTATTACATGGTGACCCAAGAGTCTCCTCAATTAGAATATTAATTTTATGCTTATGGAAATATTAAGTATTAGTTATATGACAGGCTCTTTCGTTTCCGTGCTTATATAGAAACTCTTCCTTTGAATATTATTTAATTTTTTGAAGCTATTCCAAACTACAGTTCGATCCAACACAGAAGTGGTAACCATGGAGCTAACTCTGTGACCGAGTCACAGGCAACGATAGCATCTCACATCAACCCACTGGACACAAGTGGCCATAAGCTGCCGTAAATTACAAGATGTATCTTATTTCAAGGATGTTAAAATGTAAAAAAAAAAAAAAAAAAAAAAAGTATGTCTTGGAATCAATGAAATATGACAGTTGAAAGAGAATAAATCACAAACCCATAAACACAATTGCTTTGTGGTTTGAAAAGCCTGCTGAGCCATGGGTGATCTCATGATTTAGCAGACCTACAGTGGGCTCATTACAAGTTACGGTTCTTCATTTTCTGCTCTTGCCCACAACCCTGGACTCACCCCCTCTACCAAAGTGCCATCTGGCATAACTTAGCCCAAGGTTACCATGGTTTAGAGAAGGCAGTTTAAGCATCACAGACATGGCCATGCCTGGCACCAAGTGCGGTGGGTGAAAATTTCAAGTGACTGTGGATCTTCTGAGTCTAGAAAATCTTCCTGTTTCTTGTCACCAACTTAAAACTGCTGGTCAGATACAGCTATGGGGGACCCATGTTCTTAAGTAAAAAGTGGTACTGACATGGTCCCTGCAGTGCCATCACCCCAACCCTCTATCCCCCTGTTGTGCGGTGAATACAGAGCCTGAGTGGGTCTGGCCCATCCCTGCTAGACCAGTCCTACAGCCCAGAAGCCAGGAAGATGCATAGTCACCTATGAGTCTCTGTGGAAATAAGCCCATTGGTGATCGGCTACACGTGTCATCGCGTGCCCCATTCTTCTGGATGTCTTTTTGAAATTCATCATAGGAAGTTTTAGAATGACCACACAAGGCCAATGGTATTAGCCTCTGCATTTTCACAGATGAGGGAAGTGAGGCCCATAGCGTTTTATCACCTGCCCAAGACCTGGAGCCCAGAAAGGAATGACGGTTTTCTGATTCCGGAATCCATAGTCTCCCAACCAGAGCACTGTTCTACCTACCTCTTGTGAAATCTCTAGAAGAGGGCCCATTCAAAGGAAGGTAGAGAATAAACCAAGGGGAGTGCCCTTGTCCAGGAAGACTGTTCTGAGTACAGAATTTATTATTCTATTTTCATAATAATCCTAAGAGACTTAAAAATAGGTGGTTCAAAATGATTTCTTTCTAAGGCACTGAGATGTGTGTCTGCATAAAGTCCAGACTGAAATTTTAGGGCCCCCCTGTGTGAATTATACTGAGAGTCAAAGTTCACAAAATGTTAGAGTTGGAAGGATTCAACTTCATTCATTTATAAATGGGGAAGTTGAGACTAGAAAACTGAGAAAACTTGGCATCTGCCAAGTTGTCGGGGGGAGCGGAGCAAGTCTGGCTGCACATCAGAAACACGTGAGAAGTTTCTAAAAATAGCCATGCTTAGATAGCACCCCAAGACCAATTTACCATGACTCTTCGGGGAAGGTGTATGGTCCTGGCATTTTGGTTGAGAACCACATGTGCAAAGAAAAGAAAAATGGACCAATGTTTAGAAGTCTTAAGTTCTACCTTGGGTCTATCATTAATTTCTTGCCTCTCAGGTTGAATGAAAGATTCAGGTACCATTTTATTACGATTTACTTGTCAAAAATTTAAGTAATCCAGATAAAAGGAGCGGCATCGTCACATATAGAATTTTATGCTGTAATTAAAAATGGAGGTTCTGAGGACTTTGCAAACACAGGATGGTGTTTACGTCTAATGCTTAGTACAAAAAGCAGGATACAATCCTCCATGGCCGTGGTATTGAAAAAAATCTGCTCAAAGGCACATATGGCCAAAGACAGGAAAGACAAACATGAAAAAATTAAGTGGAAAAGGTTGCCTATTCCAAGTATATGGCATTCTGGAAAAGGTAAATCTATGGAGACAGTAAAAAAAAAAAAAAATTTAGTCGGTTCTGGGGTTGGGGGCAGGAGGCAGGGAAAGGCAGAGCACAGAGGATTTTTAGGGCAGTGAAAGTATCCTGTATCATTGTTACAGTGGTGGATACGCATCCCGTTTCATTTGTCCAAACTCATAGAATGTATACCACCAAGAGGGAACCTTAATGCGAAGCCTGGGCGATAATGGTGTGTCACTGCAAGCTCACTGATTATAACAAATGTAACTAGTCTGGTGTAGGACACTCATAGTGGGGGAGAGGTGCGCGCGTGCGCATTGTGGGGAGGGGTAGCTCGCATGTATAGGAGAGCTCTACTTTCTGCTTAATTTTGCTGGGAACCTAAAACTCTAAAGTTAAAAAAAAAAAACCCACAAAATTTGCTAATTAAAAAAAAAGAACATAACTAGGGCCATCTTGGCCAGTGGAACTATAGGTGATTCTTTTAATTAAAAAAACCCGCAAACCAAAACCCACTTGGAGTGTGCATTCAGGATGAATGAACGCCAGCAGCCAGCAAGCTATCGGGCACGCTCTGTCTGACTCATGCTTGATAGTTTATGTGGAAACGTATTTGATCTCCCCGTAAAACGAGAACCCCGTGTTCAGAGGATGAGAACGAACAGTCTGTACTCACCGTCCTTGCAGATGGCCCCCAGCTGACACATGCCTAAGTCTAAGAGATACCCGCTGAGGCAGCTCGTGCAGTTCTTGAACCCCGGACCATTGCACGTCAAACAACTGGCGTCACATCTGTGGGGAAAATGCACAGTTCACGCCTCAGGCGCGAGGAAAGACGTTTGCTATCAACCTCTTAAGGGCGTTTGAAACTTAATTCCCCCTTGAAGATGACACAGAAACCTCTTGTTCCCATAATTGCTACCTTTGCCAACATTAAAGAAAGCCCAGCAGAGAGACTGCTTTTAAATGGGAGAACGCGTTGTACTTGAAATAGAAATACTACTTTCAAGGTTGTAAAGTGCTCCTGGGACAAAAACCAAAGTATTCCAGAGAAGCTGGGTGAAAGCTGCACGGAGGGCAGTGTTCGTGGGTAAAATCTGGAAATTGATGTCGGCGTTAGTAATTGTCTTGTATTACGTATGCAGGCGGCCCACTAAGGAAGCCCGTGCTCACATGCTGGGATTGAAGGGGCGGATTCACTTACTTTTTGCAGGATTTGGGTCCGTTCTCTGAAGAGTGGTCAAAGTAGTAGCTGAGACTACAGGTCTGCACGCATCTCCCATCCTCCATGAAGTAGCCTTCCGTGCAGTTAATACACCCATCAGCTCCCGGCCCTTAAAAAGCAAGACGAATGTGGGAAACAGAAACAAAATCTCAGAAGAGCTTGCACGACGGGCTGCTGCTCGCGTGGTTGGTGAAAAGGGCATGAATATGTTGTCATTTTAAGAGTCACAATTTCATACTGTGCTTTCTTCTACGTTCTCTGGGAAAATAACAAAACACCACTCCCCTTTTAAATTGGACCCATCTGCCAAACCCATCAAATCTCGGAAAGAGGGGGCGATCTCCCCGGGATGTGTAAGTGTCGCCACAGGGACAGAATGCCCAAGGCTGACTTTGTGTAAGCATCCAGGTGGGAGTACTGGAAGAGAATCCGGTTTCTCTGGCATTTGCTTGAACACTATCCGATGGGGCTGTAGGAGGCGTGGCTATCCACAAGGCCACAAATGCCAAGCCAGAGCCAGGGGAATACACGACAGGAGCAGGGGGACAAAGTACCAGCACAGGCCGCACAGAAGCGGTGACAGGGCTGGCAGTCCTGGCCATTGAAGTACCGGCCGTCCTCACAGGTGATGGAGCACCGGGATCCCTGCAGGCTAAAGACAGAGACACAGATGCTGTGATCAAAGCAACGAGGTCCTGACTCCCCAGCTGTGCGATGCATACCGCACCTCCCAGAGACCCATGCTTTGGTAAGGTTTCAAAGCTGGGAATGGCCCCATACCCCTTTTGTCCCTTCCCGATGCCTATCCTGCTTCTCGGTGCCTATGGTGCTGTCTATAGGCTGTATGTGTCGACCTTCTTCCTCATTGTCAGACTGGCTGGCACCTCCCTTCTTTGCTCCACACCTTGCCCACTCGGGGGTTCTTAAAAGTATCTTGCTGACAAAACTTATTACCTAACAATACGTCTGACAACTCTGATAACCAGCCCTACGACGTAATAAATTTAAAGGTTATTTTGTTATTATAAAATGCAGTAGGAACACAAGGTAACATGAGTGCCAACTGAATAATGGGCACAGTGATCTCTGGCCAGCCCGCTCTCCTGGGAGGAGTTACTTTTGTTTTTATTTCTGGTTTTAGTTCTTCTACTGATTCCCATCAGAACTGCACAACTGTAATACACTTTGCCTCTATTTCCTGAATTATTTTAAATGCTAATAAATAGTTCTGTAAAATGACCTGTCTATACGGCTGATTCCCCCAGCACCCCAACTTTTCTTAATTATTTCCAGGTGTTCTCTCTACCCTATTTTTCTCCATTTGGCACTCTTGGTATCTGTTGTAGTTGCCAGAATGTTAAATGAGGAATGCATATTTTTTTTCCCTTTTTTGATATCAACTATGATAGTTTTCATAGTATATAGATGAATTTTTAAAATTAAAAAAACCATCGAATTTAGGACATTTAATCTACAAACATTGCTCACAATCAGTAGTGTGATTGGAAGATGAGATGAGCACCTGTAATCGGATGTCACCAAACAAGATACTACGGGATGGGTATCTAGGCAACAGGTTCAAATGGTATTTATTCTCGTAGACTCTATATCGCTCCACTTCACATCTTTGTTTCTGGATCACGGTAACTTGGAAAAGTAAAATTTATTTTTCTCTCTTGGAAAGGACAAAGACAGATAAAAACAGAACCCTAACTGTCCTGTTAATGCTTTAATCCATTTCCTTCCGGTATTTTATGCGTATGCATTTGTTTCTTCTTAGCCACTCTTTAAATGAAGATCATGATAATGATAATTTAAATAATAGGTCTCTTGAGGCAAAATGCTCAACCCTCAAAGCCTCTAAGGAAAAGGCAGGCGGTCTCCAGGAGACAGAGGGCAGCCCGATGGCACTCACAGACTTGACCGGCCAGGGAGGGATGTCATTTAAAAAGCCAATAAAAGAAAAATCTCTGCCCTTCCTGTAGACCTGGAAAAAAGGATTCGCATCAAATAGATCCCTTTGTGGGAGGCAATAGGACCACCAAAAAACTTAACAAAGTTAAAAAAGAAAAAAGCGGCCTAGTTTTTCTAGTAAAGGGCATTCCTTCTGAGGTTGGCATGTGCGGACCGGGAGACAGAGGCCGTGCTCTGTGAGGAGGGAGTGAACGGAGGGGGTCCTGCATCAGACAGCAGGCACTGTGCGTACCCTGAGGCTTTCTGGGGCTCCCAAAATACAGCAGAGGTGTGGCTAACCCCCTGGTACGGGGGACACCTGGGTTCTTTCTGGGATCAGTTGGCTGGCTCGGAACTGTGCTGTCCCATATGCTTTGGCGCCTGTGACCCCAAGCACTTAAACATTTGGTTAGTGTGGCCCAGGAATGGGATCTTAAACTTTATTTAGTTTTAATTTAATTTCAGTCTACATTTTACAAATTGGCCCTCAGTTCAGTTACTGGCAAAACTCCAAGGAAGTTTGGAACAAACCTGGCTATAAATCTACTTCGACTAAGTTTCGTAAAATCCAAGTACAGAACAAGTATTTCTCATAAAAAATTTACCGTCCAAGTTGAGATGTGCACTGTGCTTTCTGGGATCAAATGCACGCCAGATTTTGAAGACTTGGTATAACAAAAAAGAATGTAAAACATCTCACCAGGTCTTTTATGTTGATTACATATTGAAATGATAATATTTTGGATATATTTGGTTAATATTTTTTTTTAAATGTTACTCATATCTTTTTACGTCCTTTAATGTGGCTACTGGCATATATAAAATGAAATGAACATGTAGGGCTCTCAGATTTCTATTGGAGTGCACTAGTTAATGTATTTTATAAAGAGTTCCCTAAGAAACACAGTTGACTGAACTCTTAAACAACATGGGTTTGAATCATGAGAGCCCACTTCTAAGTGGATTTTTTTTTATAAATACAGTACTCTAAATGTATTTTCTTTATAATTTCCTAACATTTCTCGAGGCTTCCTTATCGTAAGAATATGGTATAGAATACATATAACACAATGTGTTGACTGTTACTTGTAAGATTTCCATTCAACCATAGTAATTGGTAGTTATATAGTTAAGAGTAACATAAGGAGTTGAGAGTTATATGTGATTTTCAACACATGAGGTTGGGGCCCCTAATCCCTGAGTTGTGCAATGGTCAACCGTATAGAAAATCGTAATCTCTTATTTCTATGGACCGATTATGTGTCTGGTATTTGAGTAAGGGCTTTACGGATGTTATCACAGTTGATCCTTATCATCATTCTGTGACATATGGGCTAGCATCTCATTTTATAGATGACAAAACTGAAGTTCAGAGTGGCTCTGTGACTTGGCCAAGATCCCATAGCTGACTGACAGAAGAGGGCTTGAGCCCACATCTGTCTTGTCTCCCTTCTTTCTATCATCCCAATCTACTCCTTGTCCAAAAAGAATTAGGGAGCTGACTAGACTGATATTTATCATGACCAGAAGTCTTGAGCTGAAAGGTACTAAGCAAATTAATACCAAATGCATTTATGAAAAAAACCCAGAGATAAAAAATATATTAGAACATTGTTTTTATTTAGATTAGGATTTCATTTGAGAGTGAGAGAGTGCATTAGCGGGGGGAGGAGCAGAGGGAGAGGGAGAAGCAGACTCCCCTGGCTCAATCCCAAGACCCCAAGGTCATGACCTGAGCTGAAGGCAGATGCTGACTGAGCCACCCATCTGCCCCGATGTTCTGATATAATATGAAGAATCGCCTGCTGTGTTCACCTCGCCAGTTAAACGGTGGAAACAGAGGTATTCTCAATACTTAAAAAGATCTGAGTGCCGCAGATTTCTGGCTCTCTGTAAACTCAGGGTCCGACTCCTCACCCAGCAGAGGATGGTCCGACCTTCTCTGTGGCTACCCAGAGGCCACCTGCTTTGTTCCCGCTGTGTCTTGCTGTCTCGCATAAGCTATCAGCTGCCTGGCTTTAGCAATGAGCACGTCGTCCAGTCAAGAAAGACATCTCCAGGTGTTAAATCTCTGTGCATTCCAGAGCATAATGGAACCAAGCCTGAGCTACTTAAGATAAGGGCGTGATTGGCTATATGGAGAGAAATAATACAGATAAGGGAAGAGTTTCCCACCATCAAAGGAATGAATCAGGGGGATTAAATATAATTCATTTGTATTACCTACACCGTAATCCTTGATGGGGGCACTGCGCCGGTCAGAAAGCATCGAGAAAGCCTCTTAAATAGCCATTTTTTATTTAAAGTGAGGCATCTATTCTGAAGAGAATTTTATTTGGTGTATAAACCTCCCTCAGCCAAGATGGCATCCAATTTTTCACCATACAATGGCAATAATGAGGCAAATAGCAATCAAGTGTTTGAGTGGGAGTCAAACCAAGGGTGATGGTAAGAACATTATTTACAGTAAGAAGCTCCTTGGGCTGTGTGACTTGACAAGATCCTTTACTCTCTTACCTTAGCCCATCCCTACATTCTGTACAGTTGTGGAATTCAGTACATGTCTTGCAGTTTTCACTGCATTTCCGGCAAAGATTTTTCTCTGTTAAAAACAAAAAACACATACACACAAAAATAACAAGGTTATAAATCACTTGGTCAGTTGGAGTCCATAAAAGGAGGGGGAGACGTTCTAATGTTTGCTAACGTACACAATAGTACACATACGTGGCCCTGAGCAGAATATTTTGTGAACAGCCCCACACTGAACGTTTGCTATCACTTTTCAGCAAAGTGAACAAAGGTAGGAACCTGCAGTGATGGGAAATGCCTGACATCTACAATTTTGCAGACAAAGGAACCACAGCCCATTGAGTTCTTAGTTGAATAGCTGATTGGCTTTTTCCCCCTCTTCTTCTTCTCGCTCCCATCAGGACCACTCTGATGAACGTGACCAGAAAAGGGAATCTGCATTTAAGACGGCAGGGTAAGGGTTGTTGATGTATTTCTTGTATTGTCTAGGATAGCACTGCATACTTGATAGTGGTTGTAACTCTGATATGTTATTATAGTTCAGACACATCTGTATTCTGGAGAATAGAAATATACTGGATTAAAACAAATACACCATGAATGTGGTTTTCCTGTTTAATCCCAGGGACTGATCCCCACTGGGGAAAAAAAATGGCAAATGCATGCTTATCCTATAGTGAAAAATGCTGATTTGTTATGTTAACTTAAAGCAAAATTCTCCTGGAGACTCGATACCTTCTCTAAGATGTAAGTGGGTTATAACCACATATATGTGTAGGATTAAATGAGCTTTGTTCATAGGCTTCTTTTCCTCCATCTACTCTTTATTTTATTTTTTTTTAAAGATTTTTTATTTATTTGACAGAGAGAAACACAGCCATAGAGGGAACACAAGCAGGGGGAGTGAGAGAGGGAGAAGCAGGCTTCCCGCCGAGCAGGGAGCCCGATGTGGGACCCGATCCCGGGTCTCCAGGATCATGACCTGAGCCGAAGGCAGTTGCTCAACCAACTGAGCCACCCAGGCGTCCCTCCATCTACTCTTTAAATGTTGGTGTTCCTCAAGGTTCCATAGAGGAACACTGCTTTAATGGATTCCTATAAAGACTTCTTAAAGGTTCTGTCCAAGTCCTTTCTCAAGTCTGAGCCTCCCCATGAAATATGAAGTCCTTTAGAATCTTATGGTAGTCTCCACATGGTCTTCCCTTCACTGTGCTATTGAAACTGCTGGACATGGCATAGGATCTGAAGTCCAAGGACCTAGACTTGAATTCTGCTTTTAGCATTCCCAGTGGGCAAGTTCAGGGTCTCTGTTCTGTAGATAGTACAGGGATGCCCACCTCTCATGTAACTGTCTTGAAGGGCTAATAAAATTACTCAGAGGAACGCTATGAATTGAAAGCACTGTAAATGTGTTGGCAGTAATTATCACTAGTCATGATGATATCTGATCACTATGTCTTCAGGAGGAAAATATAACAGAAGTCAGTTACACAGAAGGAGAGAGAAGCCGAGACCACTCATTGGCAAAGCCATGGTTGGAATAGCCTTCCTTCACTACCAGACTTCCCAGGCTCTGGGGGAAATGACTGATTCTCAGTTATCTTGATCCTCTTATACACTAATTCGAACCAAATTTCTTTTCCAAGATTCCACCTTCTGGATACAATTTTGAACTTTTTCTTCAAGAAATATTGCTTATTTCTGGGTATCCCTCACATTCCCGCCCCCACTCTTACTTTCCCTTTCTCTATCAGTTTGTTGCTCATGTTCCAAATCTGGGGGAAAAAGGAACGGCGAAGAAATCCTACCCCATGGTTCTCTAGGGTAAGCTGAGATTCCATCTGCCTCGTGGAAAAATGCCGCCTTTGAGTCAAGGGACTTTGACTTCTTAAGCAACAGTATCTACTTCAGAAGTTTTGCCTGATTTCTGAAACACAACTCTTGTTCACTTAAACTTGGGTTTTCTTCTTTCTTAGGTCGTGCAGAAACAGGAGACAATCGGTGTCATCATATATCATGGTGTGACACACTTGTTAATTACTGAGAATTCAGAAACAGAGCAAAGGGGAGCTACTGGACCACTAACAGGTAGGAATGCTCAAGGATTACTTAATTCTCCAGGGAACGTACCTTTGTCTGTTTCTTAATGACGACTGATTAGGGCCCAGACTCCATGAAGTGACGTGTTCGTTTACAGATTTTTGTTTGTTGAAGTTGCTAAGGATTTCTGTCTATGTGGAAAAATCCCCGCAAAATCCAGTTTGTATTGCCATGTAGCAAATTATTCACTTCTTAATTGGAGTATAATTAACAGTGTTATATTAGCTGCAGATATAGAATGTATTGATTTGACGAGTCCATATACTACTCCGTGTTGACCATGGGCTCTGCGTCCCCATCTGTCACCATGCAATGTCACAGTATTATGGACGATATGCCCTAGCTGTACTTTTCATCTCTGTGACTTCCTCATTTTATAACTGGAAGTTTGCCTTTCTTTCTACATTATTTACATTTCATTTCTACATTATTTATGTAATATACAGATTTATGCGTATTAATTTTGTATCCTGAAATTTCCCTGAATTCATTGATCAGTTCTAATAGTTTTTTGATGAAGTCTTTAGCATTTTCTATGTATAGTATCATGTCATCTGCAAATAGTGACAATTCTACTTCTTCCTTATCAATCTGTATGTCTTTTATTTCTTTTTCTTGTCTGATTGCTGCAGCTAGAATTTCCAGTATTACACTGAATAAAAGTGGTGAGAGTGGACATCCTTGCCTTGTTTTTGTTTTAGAGGAAGAGTTCTCAGTTTTCATTATTGAGTATGATGTCAGGTGTGGGTTCGTCATACATGGCTTTTATTATGTTGGGGTATGTTCCATTTAACCCACATTGTTAAGAAGTTTTAACATCAAAGCATGTTGATCTTTTTTCTGCATCTCTTGAGATGATCATGTATTTTTTTATTCTTCCTCTTGTTTATGTGATGTCATTTTGATTAGTGAATACTGAACCACATTTCCATCTCTGGAATAAATCCCACTTGATTGTGAAAAACATTTTTTTAATGTACTATTGAATTCGGTTTGTTATTCTTTTGTTAAGGATCTTTGCATCTCTGTTAATCAGAGATACTGGCCCGTAGTTTTCTTTTTACATAATGCCTTGTCTGGTTCTGGGATCAAGGTAATGCTGGCCTCATAGATGAATTTAGAAGTTTTACTTCCTATTCTATTTTTGGGAATCATGTGAGAAGAATAGTATCAACTCTTGTTTAAATGTTTTGTAGGCTTGACCTGTGAATCCACCTGCTCCTTAAATTTTGTTTGTTGGGAGTTTTTGACTGCTGATTCAATTTCATTACTAGTAACTGGTCTGCAAAGTTTTTCTATTTCTTCCCGATTTAGTTTTGGAAAATTGATGTTTCTGGGAATTTATCCATTTCTTCTAGATTGTCCAACTGTTTGGCATACACTTTTTCAACATTTTCTTTTTTTTTTTTTTTTTCAACATTTTCTTATAATTCTTTATATTTCTCCTCCTCCATTTCTGACTTCGAGTCTTCTCTCTTTTCTTTAAGTCTGGCTAAAGATTTATCAGTTTTGTTTATCTTTCCAAAGAATCAGTTCTTGGTTTCATTGACCTTCTTTTTTTTTGGTCTCTATTTCATTTATATCTACTATAATCTTTATTATTTCCCTCTACTTGCTTTGGACTTTGTTCTTCTTTTTCTAGTTCATTTTGGTGTAACATTAGGTTCTTTATATGATATTTTTCTTGGTTTTGTTTTTGAGTGGGCCTAATAGTACTATAAATTTCCCTTTTAAAACTGTTTTTGCTGATTCCCAAACATTTCAGACTATTGTCTTTTCATTTGTTTCCATGTATTTTTTATTTCATTTTTCCCCATTGATCCATTAGTTAATTAGTAGCATGTTTAACATCCATGTGTGTTTTTTTCTTCCTTCCATTTTTCTCTTGTACAATGATTTCTAGTTTCATTCCATTTAAGGTGGGAAACATGCTTGATAGGATTTCAGTCTTAAGTACAGTGAGACTTGTTTTATGGCCGAACATGTTATGTATACCAGAGAATGTTTCATATGCACTTGAAAAGAATATGTATTGCCACCCTGAGTTCTGTTTCTTTTTCCACTTCTATTTGCATGGTTTATGTTATTTCATCCCTTCACTTGCAGTCTGTATGTGTCATTATGTGTGAAGTAAGTCTCTTGTAGGCAGCATACAGATGGGTATTACTTTCTTATTCATTTACTGTGTGTCTTTTGATTGGAGTATTTAGTTTATTTACAGTAGTTTCTATAGTTCTTGATTCCTTCCTTTTTCTCTTGCTCTCTTCCCTTGTGGGTTGACAGTTTCCCTTAGTGATATGGTTGGATTCCTTTCTCTATTTTTTGTGTATATCACAGGTTTCTGATTTGTAACCAGTGACCATTGGGTTCCTTTTTTTAAAGATGTTATTTATTTATTTGACAGAGAGAGAGATCACAGGCAGGCAGAGAGGAAGGCAGAGAGAGAGGAGGAAGCAGGCTCTCTGCTGAGCAGAGAGCCCAACACGGGCCTCTATCCCAGGACCCTGAGATCATGACCTGAGCCGAAGGCAGAGGCTTTAACCCACTGAGCCATCCAGGTGGCCACCATTGGGTTCTATATTGAGCTGAGGGTTGCTTAAGTTCAAAACATTGTAAAACTACTAAAATTAACTCCTATCTCCATGTTTTATTTATGTGATATTTTATTTTCTATTGGCCTTGGCTAATTTTTCTAGATATTGATTATACTACTTTGTGTTTTAAACTCCACAGTGGCTTTATAAGTGATTATCTTTACTGTTTGCTTTTTACCTAGAAAGTTTTTTTCCTTTAAAAGTTTTTTTTTTCCTAGTGATGGCCTATTTCCATTTAAAGAATTCCCTTAACATTTCTTGTAAGACTGATTTAGTGGGATGAACTCTTTTAACTTTTCTTTGTCAGGAAAATCCTTTCTCTCTTTCTGTTTTGAATGATATACCTTCTGGATAGAGTATTCTTGGTTGTAGGTTTTTTGGTTTGTTTGAGCACTATGTAGGCCAGGGGGAGTAGCATGCTATATTCAAAATTTCTGCTGAAAATGAGCTGCTAGTCTTATTTGGCTTCCCTTGTATTATTACTTTTTGCCATTTTAATTATTATGTGTCTTGGTGTGGACCTCCCTGGGACCATCTTGGTAGGCGTTCTTCTTCCTGGACCCGGACGTTGCTTCTTTGCCCAGGTTAGGGAAGGGAAGTTGTCAGCTAGTATTTCTTCACATAAGCTTTTTGCCCCTTCTTCTCTCTTCCCCTTCTGGCATCCCTATAATGTGCATGTTACTATGCTTGATGATGTCACAGAGTTCCCTTTACCGATTCTCATTTTTTCTTTTCTCTTGTTCAGCTGAATTGTTTTCCATTACCATCTTCCGTATCACTGATCTGTTCTTCTGCATCTTCTGATCTACTGTTTATTCCATTTAGTGTATTTTTATTTCTTATTAAATTCATCAGCTCTGATTTTTTTTTTTTTTACATTTTCTGTCTTTTTGTTGATGGTCTCACTGAGATCCTCTGCTCTTAAGTCAAGTGAGTATCTCAGTGATAACTAGTTTGAATCCTTTATCACACATATTGCTCATTTCCATTTCATTTATCACACATATTGCTCATTTCCATTTCATTTGACTGTTTTCCTGTGATTTTGCCTTTTTTTTTCATTTGGGACATATTTCTCTGTCTTATTTTGTCTGTGTTTTTAATGTAGTAGACCAGTCAGCTGTGTCCCCTGGTCTTGAAAGTAGTGGCCTTGTTTTCCAAAGAGCTCCTGTGATATCCTGTAGTGCAAATCACCCCCTGGTTACCAGCAAACCCGGCATTCCAGGGATGTCCTCTGTGCGGGCTGTGTGTGCCTCCCTCCTGTGGCTGAGTCACAACTGCCTTCAGCCCAGCCAGCAGTAATGATCTGCTTTGCCGGCTCTCAGTGTCCTGGATAGGGCTGAGGCCGCTCTGAAATAACGACAGGTTCGGTGGGTCGGGCCAGCAGTGAGCCCAGCTGTCTGCAGTCAGTCCCTCTGGCAGAGGGACAGGTGCACTCATGGGCAGGGCTTGTTTCTTACACAGCTAGCTCTGAGGCCCCACTGCAGGGACTGCAAGTGTGCTGTTGCAGCGGCTTCTCTCCTCCCTCCCCAGGGCGTGAGAGGGGCACCCTCCAAGTGGGTGTGGTGGGGCGGGAGCCACTCTTAAGGGCCGACTGCTGAGTTGGGTTAGATGGGGAAGAGCACGCAGTGCTGTAGCAATGTAGATGGAGAGGGTTGGGGCTACCTTTCACAAACATCCACCTATCTAGGGCTTGAGGGGGAGGGAGGAGAATGCCACCTACCAGCGCTTTGTTTCTAGAGAAATATGCTGTACCTCCCAGCCCAGGGACCGATCTAATCTGCCCAGGACAGGTTAGTCGATGTATCTCCTTCACATGTAACCACAGACAAATCTCAAACTGCTTCTGCTGTGTTGTCCTGGCTGAGTTATTTAGTATGCTGGATCTTTAAGGATGATGGAGACTCCGTTTCCTATTGTCCTCAGGCTCTCCTGGAACTGAAGCCCACTGGAGGTAAGATCTCGTTTCTAAAGCCAGACATTCGGGGAACTCATCTTCCTAGTGCTAGGGGTGCCTAGTATGGTGTCAGATCCTCTTGTCCATGCTCATGATGTGCCTTCGATTTGGAGTTAGTAGTACCAGGGGTCGGGTTTCCGACCATGTCTCCATCCTACCTACCCTTTTCAGGGTGGCCTTTTCTCTACAGTTAAGTATGGCCAGTCTGGGCTGCCGGTCTTCAGATGCTTTTCAATTAGTTGTACGAATGTAGCTGTGATGTCAGTGAGTCTGAGCGACAAGGTGAGTTCAGGATCCTCCTGCTCTAATCTCCCTGGAAATTCTTCAGTTTTTGTCTCTAACTTGGCAAATGGATTTCATTTTGCCTTTCCTATGGGGCTGGAAAACCTGATGGTCTTTGACACGTGTCTATCCCATATTCACACCAAAGTTATGTTTTCTAAGCTTTCAGAAAGGTAACGCTGATACCATAGAGGGCTGGTTCCTTTGGTTAGTGTACAGGAAAGAGCAGGCTTGGCTGCTATCTTTGGAAAGCCTGCTTATGAGGCTGGCCCATGGCTAGTAACCGGGAATCGGCTTCCCCCTGCCAAGTCGTAAGAGCAGCTCATGGTGCCTAATCTATGCAAACAATATGGTTTAGGCTGAACATCTGATTTCCTTATAGGAGCCCGGAATTTGGGTGTGCACCAGCTAGAGGACGTCTTCCTGACCACAACCCTGGGCACTGAGACTCTGAGGTTCCCACATTGAAAGGTAGCCAACCTTTCACACATGTTGCAGCCAGTTATTGCTGGGGGATTTAAATGCATTCTGGGAGAAAATTTAGAAGCTAGTGCTGGTTTTCTGTGGACTTGGTCCTATGTACCTTTTCCTGATTTTACATAGTAACTCTGAGCTCATGAGTGCAGCTCCATCATTTAAGGCTTGTGGGTCCTCCTAGCGAATCTTAACCTGAGGATGGGCCTGAGGACTTCCTGACAGTTACAAGCATTTTTACATAAATTGTAACAAATTCATTTTTGCAGTTCTAACGTGTTCTCTTAAAAACTGGTTAGATCCCGCTCAGTATAACCAAGGCCTCCATTGCCCTGCTAATGTCATGCAAACAAACACCTTCTCTTTCCTCTCCAAAACCCCAGGTATTTGCAGTGACTCACTGGTGTCCGGGTACGATCCGTCAGAGCAGTGGGTCACACAGCTGTTGATCTCTTCATCTAGGAAGTAGCCATGTTTACAGGACAGGCACTGGTCCCCATGGCTCCCTAAGCAGGACTCGCAGTTGGGGGCACACTTTCTGCATCGCTTCTTGTCAGCGTGGTAGTGGCCAGAGGGGCAGCTGGGGACACAGATCCTGCATTGTGGAATGATGAGAAAGAAGGTCAGCATCCCCGGGCATGGAGTCCTGGGCACTCTCGGAGATGCTCAGCCAATAGCAGCCTTGCATCTCAGAGTCCTTCTTAAACCATGATGGTAACACCATATGCAAAGAGCCAGATTCTGCGGGCTGAAGCTTTTTCCCGTGGAGGGCGCCGAGGCGGCACGGCAGCCACCCATACTACCAAGTCTGCCAAGGAGGGCACGTCTGAGCTTCCAGTTCGGGACGAGCTCCTTAAAGGGGATGATGGTTAGAAACTAGAGGCTCAAGAGCAAGGCTGTGGCATGGAGTTGAAGGGAAACTGTATGGGAACCACAGTTTTATACAAAAAAGGTTGCTAATACGGGGTTACTGCTGTTTGTGTGTGTTGTCCTATGGGTCCTCCGTACGAGGGGCAGTGGCTGTAGGCTGTTGTCTAAATTAATGCAAATATATTAAAAGTTGGTTGGTTAGCATACATTAAAAAAAAAGAACTTCCTTAACTGAAGGACAGCACGTGTTTACTCATTCACCAAATATTCACTCCTGAGCACCGAGTAAAATGTCAGGCATTCTGCTGGTCTCAGCAGTGAGAGGATCCGCGGGAGCCAAGGGTCCTGCAAGGAACGGAGATGCTAGCATGCATGTAAGCAGGAACTAGAATGCATCTGGACCTGTCTGGATGGCTGAAGTGTGGGCTCACAGCAAGTCAGCTCCTGTGGTAAGTGTTCCCTGAGGGAGGAGGGAAAGGGGACAGGGCTGTGAAGCAGATCGCCTCTGTCGGGCCACCCCTGTCCCAGGAGCCTCCTTGCGGACAGATCTGCACAACCTGGGCTCAGAGTCACGGCGACCGGCAGGTCTGCCTCAGTGCCCAGAGTGGAACAGTGAGGACGAGCAGGGCCCGGCCCCTCTGCTGCCCGGAAACGCGGGCTGGATGCTGGCATTGTCATGAGGGCCCTACGGAGCTCTAGCATCAGACGTCCAAGGGAGGGAAAGGCCTAGAGGGGAAGAGCAGCTCTAGGTGGAGCAGTCCCTCCCCTACGGCCCTTCCAAATGTGAGCAAAGACATCTGCAGCTTGACAGCGTGTGAGGCCACTGAGTATGGGGTTCCCTGTTGGGAATGACATCCAGAAGTGGGGGCTAGGCCAGCAGCCTCAGGGCTGGGCTTAGGTCCTGGGAGGAGAAGGTCAGCGATGGGGCTCCAGTGCAGCCCTGGGGACCCCTGGGAGCACACGGCTGGGGCGGGGGGTGTGGGGGGAACGACTCAGGCTCCTTCCTACCTGGTGTTGTTTTTCAGCTTGTAGTAGTAGTTTAAGCAGTCGTTGCAGTGCTCTGGCCCTGGACCGTCACAGCCGACCTCACTGCACTCAGGGTCACAGGGGCCTTTAAAAAAAAATTAAAACCGTACTTGAGAAAAATGATTTTAAAATGGGTCAGTTTTACCTTGAATTTGGTATTAAAAAGGACTCCGTTTCTTCCTTATGCAGTGAGAGTTTCTTTAAGGTGGAGGAATAGTGTGTAACATGGCTCTAAGCGTGGAGACGAACTCCTGACTTTTTAGGGGGAAATCCTCAGTTACCTAAGTAGCAGGAATGGAAACCCAGTCACGGCCTGGGCTTCAAAAAAACCCACATGGCTGCCTGGTGCGTGATAACACGGACCTCTGAATTCCAATGAGCAGTGGACACTGGGGCAACCCAAAGAGAACTGATGGCAATTAAATATGCATCATGAGAAAAATGTTGGACTTACAGAAAATTGAGAAATGAAACTTTTTTTTTTTTCTCTCAACAGCTTATTCTGCCACTCCTGGACCCGACTGTCTGGCTTGCCCACCATCATCAAAACCTCGGAATGCCTCTGAGATGCCATCAGCGGCAGGAACTGCCATTATGACATCTGGTGCGAGCTCATCAGCGCCCGGTCTTGGAGTACAAAGCAGGGACTTTAAGCACAGATAACGTGCACAGTTGTGTCCACCACCAGGCCGGTGGGCAACTCAACAAAAGAAAACTGGACATACACTTTTTAAAAACGCGAGCAAGCTTAAAGAATTCCAGACCGAGGAGGAAGGTTGCCAATCGATCATGACATATTCTTTGGTCTAGAGTTAGAATGCACAGACAGGAAGAAAAAATGCCAGGAAGATGGGAGACGTTTATAACTGATGAAAAGCTTTCTAATGACATGGGCTAGACCTTTCACTTGCTTGAGCTAACGCCCTTTTTCCTTGTTGTCCCTACTTTAGGACCTTTGGTCTTGTGATCTTCGAGCTCTTTCTGGTTGAAAACTCACATGATTTTAACTAGTCGTAAACACATACGGAATGTACAAACCGTAAGTTGATATGTCAGAAATATCTGAACCATACTTATTTGAATCAAAAGGATTTACTATTGAACCGATCTCCTTTGCTCTTTATAGGACTCTGTTCTCCAGTTACTGAGTCTGAATATAAAATGGTAGAACCTAGGAGGAATGACTTAGAGAAAAATCTGGTATTTGAATACTCCCATTTACCCACTGAGAAAACATACTTTCTAAGAATTAGAGTCGCTTGTCCACAATCATCAACATGGGTCCCCCCCTTCTTAATCCAGCTCCCCTATGACCCCCAAGCCTTAAAACAGATCTCTAAATTAAATTCCCCAGCTAGTATAATTTGGGAGCTTTCAGCTCTGCTGAGACAGCAGGACAGGGGTCTGTCTATGTAAGGGTTGGAGCTCAGCCAGCTGTGGGTCTACAGACCCTGGAATTTGATGAAACAGTACACAGATCTGGTTATGATAATGCCAACTGTGCCTTTAGCCAGGCTGACCTCTTCATGAAAGTGAAAATCACAGCTCTGAAGAAAAGGAATCATGGGTGGCCCTAAATTTAACTCTCCCCATAAGCGTATAACTTACGCTTATAGCTGCCAAGGGGCTCTGTAAGGCCCGTTCACATGCTGTGCTGTTTCTTTTATGATTTTAAAATGTCCCAGATGCAGTCTAGCACTTTAGGTTGCAGAAGTAATAATGAAATAATCGTCTTTGTTCTCTCACAAGTGGCAATGTGGACATTTTGGAGAGGTAACGAGAAGAACCACAGAGATAGAGAACTATTTGTTCAGAATTTTAAGATTACCAAAATGTGAATTGGAAACCTATCAGAAGGCATATAGCAAGAGCTTATTAGGCTCAGTTAATGTTTTTGGATAGCCTTTCTCCTATCAGAAATGATGAAATGGTTTGCTTGTTTTAATGGGAATAGTATCTGCCTCAGGTTATGATCTCAGGGTCCTGGGATCAAGCCCAGCATCGGGGTCCCTGCTCAGTGGGTAGCTTGCTTCTCCCTCTCTAATAAATATTAAAACTAGTAAATGAAGGGATGATAACCCTGCCAATAATATTAGTCTATGTGGAAAATAAAGACAAGTTTATCTCATACCATATATCATAAACCAAAATAAGTTCCAGATTAAAAAGCAGAGATTAGAAAAATATGCATATGGATATTTAGCTGATTTTAAAGACCAAAACTTCTTAAAAAAAGAACAAACCCAAAACTACATAAGTGAGATCTGAAACTAGAAACCTTACCTTCCAATTTTCCTTTTCTGACAAAACAAAAACTACATTTTGGAAGCAAGCAATCACTGAGGAAGTGTTTTCGGCAAATGTAATGGTTCCTCCTCCCGCTTAGCTGCGGGGGATACTTTCCAGGCCCCTCAGCGGATGCTTGAAACCATGGATAGTACCAAACCCCTATATATACTGTTTCTTTCCTATACATGCCTACCTGTGATGACCTTTACTTTTTAAATTCGGCACAGTGAGAATTTAAGAAAAGAGAACAATTATATCAGTACACTATAAAATCTTGTATTTATCCGTCTTCTTGTGACGATGTGAGATGGCATGATGCCTGCATGATGAGACCAAGTCCCGGGCATGATCCGGGTACAGTAACGTAGCAGTAAGCTATTACTGACCTGGTGATCTATCAGATTGAGGATCATCTACTCCCTGCCCCTTAATAAGGGGACAATACCTAGTAGTAGCATTAGTGTCACTACTACGAAACCACAGATAAGGGCCAACTACTGTATGGGAAAATGTGACAGTAACATCCAAGAGTTCTGATAAATGAGAAAATTGGTGCCAATTTGAATAGAAAAAAATGGGTAAAATACAATTATGTTTAATTCCTAGAACTACAGAGGAAAAAAATGATTTAGTAATAAAGCTATACAAAATTTAAAGTGGTTTTTGGCAGGAGGGAGTATAACAAAGGCACAGCTGGCCACAGCGGACTGGTGCATCTTGTCTAGAAAGCAATGTGCCAAAACGTGGCCAAGCTCTCAAACTGATTATTCCCTTTGATGCAGTAATTCTCAGAACTCCATTCTAAGGAAATAATTAAAGATATAAACAAGGACTGATAACATAATGATGTTCATCCAAGGCTTATTTAAAATAGTGTAAAACGCCAAGCAAACGACACATCCTAGATGGTGTATTAAAGGCAGTACAATCATAGGATGGACTGTTATGCTGTCTTTTAAATATCTGTTAGGATATGTGACAACAGGGAAATATGCTCTTAATAACCACAAGAGAAAGAAAAAGAATAGGAAAACTCTACCGGGTGCTTTTAGCTTTGAGGAAAACAACAGTGCTATCTGAATTTAGACATGCAAATGTCGGGGGGGGGGGAGGCAGAAAGAAGGTAGAAGAAAATGTATCAGAATAGTGCTAGAAGTTGATCTCTGCATGGTGGGGTGACGCAAGAGAGTTCCTTCCCGAGCCTGCGCCTGCCGGAAGCCAGCTCACCTGCATAATCTTCCGGGCCATAGTCTTCGGTGGGGTCTTCGACTCGACTGTAGCGGACACGTTCTACTTTAGGGAACTCGTTGGTCGGTGAGTATGGCTGCACGGAGGTACCATAGAGGACCAAGGACCATTCTTTCAGCTTCCCTGGAGAAACAAGAATGAGATCATAGCGTGACCACCCATTCCCTCTTGAGCTTTACAATGTAATTCCTTCTCATGGAGAAAAAGCAACAGAATTGTGGCAAGCGTATTCATGTGAAGTCTAGCATGAGGTGCGGAGCTACAAAGGTACATTTTCTGCTAGTTGAAGCATAAGTGACATAACTACCGGACAGGCCCTAATTTACTCAGCATTTATAAGAAGACAGAAATGAACACCTCTCAGGTAGTTGGAGCAAGGGCTGATTTCAAATTATGAATCTTTTAAAAGAGAACTCCAGAATTTTGCAGAGGCCTTTGTTTTTCTACATATAAATAACATATCTGAATTTTTAAAACAATTTCGGTGTTATCTGACTTGTTTATCGATAAGACAAAATAACTACTTTGTTTCATCTAACTGAATTAGGCATTTAAGAATACATGACTAGGGACGCCTCGGTGGCTCAGAGGGTTAAGCTTCTGCCTTCACCTCAGGTCATGATCTCAGGGTTCTGGGATCGAGTCCCATATCGGGCTCTCTGCTCACTGGGGATCCTGCTTCCCCCTCTTTCTCTGCCTGCCTCTCTGTCAAATAAAATATTAAAGAAAAAAGAATACGTATACGACTGATTACACTATGCTATAAGACGTGAGCTATCTAGTGACAGCCCCTAGACATTTGCTATTTAAAATTGAAAAATTTAATTGCCCAGTCATACTAACCACATTTCTAGTGCTCAACAGCCAGCCATATGGGCCGGCGGCCACTAAAACAGATACCACAAATACAGACTACGTCCACCACTGCAGAATGTTCTAGCGGACGGTGGTGCAGCAAAGCAGTTTCTGGTCAAGAGTGCCTTGAGACAGGAGCCATGTGTTTTAACCCCTTCGCAGAGAAGGTTCTCAAGGAACATTTTGCTGTAGTCCCTATTTCTTCTTGTGTAAATAAAAACTGCTTACAGGAAGGGAGGGGGGTGGGGGGGATGGGTGAGCCCCTTGGGGCGTACTGACGGCACGAAATGCATGAAGCACTGGGTGTGGGGCATGAACACTGTAAAAATATAAAGACTTAGCTTCCTTTGCATGGGAGAAAAATCTCTGTGGATAAAAACATCTTAATGTTGAAAAACAAACCACTGCTTATAGGTCACTAAGCTTAGTAAGATTCACATAAAGAACCGACCATAAGCCAAAGGGATTAAAACAAAAACCATTAAAAACATGGAAGCACGCTGGTAGGAAGCAGGACCTCCCTGATGGTCCCCCCCTACTTAGCCGAATATGGAGAATCCAGGCTTGGTGGGGGCCAGGGTTCGGCCACAGCCCCGAGAGTGGTGAAACTGAGGTGTCAGCTGATCCATCTATTAAGTTTGAATCCATTCAATGTTAACAGAAATTGGGAGGCAGGCACTCTAATTACCGAAATATAGATAAGGAAACAGGTATAGAGGTTGGTAATTTTCTTAAACGAACTAAGAGTACACACTGCTATTAAAACCCATCTGGCGCTTCGGGTTTCGGACGACAGTGTAGGAAGATCCTGAACTCACATCTTCCTACAGACCCCCTGAAACCACAGCTACAGAGGGAACAATTTCCTCTGAAACTGAAACCAAAACCAGTAAGCTGAGGGGCTCCTATAGAAGAGGCAAACAGAAAGCCCACAGGAAAGCAGGTAAGAGAGGCCGAGACACAATCTTGCAATAAACCCCACCCCAGGCACTGCGATCCACCATCAGGACTCAAAACCCCAAAGTTTCCCCCCAAGAAGCAAAGGGTTTGAACCCCATATCAGGCACCACAATTTTTAAAACCTGTGCCTGAGACAAGTCCCCAAATATCTAGCTTTGGAAATGAATACGGTTTGAGGCCTACAAGGCTATAGAGAACAAGACTGCTTTTTAAAGAGCTTCTGTGTGTGGATTCACCCCCTCCCAGGCTCAGGGCAGAGGCAGCCAATTGAAAAGCATGGACTTTCTGTGAAAAAGCCTCATTTGCTTACCTTTACATACAGCTAGGGGCCTACTGAAATACTCTCCGGTGGGCGCCATCTTTGCTCACTCTCTCAGTCTTGCTCTAGCTCACTGGTATGTCCCAGAAGGAACCTGTACTCTCATCTAGGATGCAAATTTTTATGGCTGCCTCCCAGGGGACACCTGTTGGTTACTGGCACCGGTGGCCAGCAGGGCTTATGTGTACTGGTAACACAGGACTGGAAACAAAATTGACATCTCTACTTCAGCTCACCCAGAAGAGGGAGAATCAAAATCAGAAATGAAAGAGGAAGGGGGCAACTGGGTGGCCCAGTCAATTAAGCATCCAGCTCTTGATTTCAGCTCAGGCCATGATCGCAGCATGGTGAAATTGAGCCCCACTCTGGGCTTCATGCTGAGTGTGGTGCTTCCTTAAGATTCTCTCTCTCCCTCTGCCCCACCCCCCAGCTCATACACTCGATCTTAAAAAAAAAAAAAGGAGATGAGGTTATAACTAAAATAAAAATAAAAACGATGAAAATATAAAGTATTATAAAAGATTATCAACAATTACACACTAACAAAATGAACAACCTAGGAGAAATGGATAAATCTTTCTGTATAAAACCTGCTAAGACTGAAGCATGAAGAAACAGAAAATCTGAACAGAACAATTACCAGTAAAGAGATGGAATCAGTAATAATAATAAACCGCCCCCCCCCCACAAAGAAATGCTCAGAACTACATCTTCTCTGGTCAAATCTACCAAATATTTAAAGGAATATCAGTCCTTAAACTCTTCCAAAAAAATAGAAGAAACATTTTCAAACTCATTTTGTGAGGCTAACAAGCATCACCCTGATCCCCAAACCAATAAAGATTCCACAAGAAAATCCCTGACGAACACAGATGCAAATGTCCTCAATAAAAAAATTAGCAAACCGAATTCAACAATACATTTTAAAAGGATCATATACCATATCAACAAGTGAGATTAATTCCAGGGATGCAGGAATGTTTCAACATTCACAAACTGATCAATGTGATTCACAACATTAACAAAATTAAGGATTAAAATCATATGATCTTCTCAATACATACAGAAAAAGTATTAGCCTACTTCAACATCTATGATAAAAGCTTTTAACAAAGTGTGTAAAAGGGGAATAAGAATCATAAAGATCAGGAACAAGACACTCACTACTTTTAGTCAATATAGCATTAGAAGTCCCAGGCAGAATAATTAAGTAAGAAAAAGGGTATTCAAATTAGGAAGAAGTATGTCATTATTTGCACATGACATGGTACTGTATATGGAAAAACCATAGAGGGGCCACCAAAAACTGTTAGAACGAACCAATCAATTCACAAAACCTGTAGGATACAAAATCAAACAAAATGTTTGCATGTCTATACACTAATAATGAAATATCAAAAAGAAAAATTAAGAAAATCCTATTTATAACTTCATCAAAAGAATAAAATACTTAGGAATTTAACCAAGGGGGTAAAAGACCTGTACATGGAAAATTATAACACATGATGAAAAAACTGAAAGCAAAAATAAATGGAAAGATATTCTGTGCTCGTGGATGAGAAGATTATTGTTAAAACGTCCATACTACCCAAAGCCACCTATAGATTCAATGTAATCCCTATCAAAATTCCAATAGCATTTTTTGCATAAATAGGACAAACAATCCTAAAATTTTTATGGAACCACAAAAGGCAAAATCACTCTTGAGAAGGAAAAATGAGGGTGGAGGCATCATGCTTTTTGATTTCAAAATATAAAGCTACGGTACTACAACAGAATAGCACACAGAAATAAACTCACGGATATATGGTCAATTAATTTACAATAGCCAAATATATACATATGGGAAAAGGATTTTGATAAACGACGTTGGGAAAACTGGACAGCCACATGCAAAATAATGAAACTGAACCACTATCTTACACCAGACACAAAAACTAACTCAAAATGGGGGCACCTAGGTGGCTCAGTCAGCTAAGCGTCTGCTTTTGGCTCAGGTCATGATCCCAGGGTCCTGGGGATCCAGTCCCGTGTCAGACTCCCTGCTCAGTGTGGAGTCTGTCTGTCCCTCTCCCTCTGCCCATCCCTCCCACTCACAGTGTCTCTCTCAAATAAATAAAATCTTAAAAAAAAAAAAACAACCAAAAAAACCTCTAAATGGTTTAATGATTTGAACTTAAGACCTGAAACCATAAAACTCCTTGAAGAAAACGTAGGAGGTAAGCTCCTTGTCATTGGTCTTGGTGATAATTTTTTTGGATTTGACCAAATGCAAAAGCAACAAAAGGAAAGTAAGCCAGACTACATCCAACTAAAATCTCTGCATGGCAATGGAGACCATCAACAAGATGAAAGGGCAACCAGACCTACTGAATGGGAGAAAATATCTTTAAATCATATATGTCATAAGAGGTTAATATCCAAAACATATAAAGAACTCCTACAACTCAATATCAAAAATATAATCTGATTAAAACAGGGGCAGGGAATATGAATCGACAGTTTTCCACAGTATCACTTTATACCTATTGGAATGGCTATTACCCAAAAGACAAGATCTAGCAATTGGTGAAGACGTGGAACAAAGGGAGCCCTTGTCCACTCTTGGTGGACACGTCACTCAGCGCAGCCGTGATGGGAACCCGTATGGAGGTCTTCCAAAATGTAATAATAATACCATATGATTCAGCGATTCTACTGCTAGGTATATCTGAAGAAAACAAAAGCATTAAGTTGTAAAAGTGTAGTATTCCTGTGCCCAATGTGGCCTTATTCACAACAGTCAAGATATGGAAACAACCTATGTGTCCACTGATGGATAAGTAATAAAAATGTATTTTTACCAGTGGTAGTAATACAGTTGAATCATATTTAGCCTTAAAAAGGAAGGAAATATTGCCATTTGTGAAAACATGGATGGATCTTGAGGGCCTTCTGTCAACTGAAATGTCAAAGGCAATACTATATGATCTCACTTGCAGGTTGAATCTAAAAAAAAAAAAGACTTACTGTGGTGATCATTTTGCAGTACGTACAAATATGAAATTATTAGGCTGTATGCCTGAAACTAATATAATGTTACATGTCAATTATACCTCAATTAAAACAAATAAAATTCATCCAGAATCCAGATGCTGTTTTTTGTTGCTGTTGTTAGAGTAAGTGGGGTGGGTGGAGAGGGGGAGGGGGACAGAGAGGGAGAGACGATCTTAAGCAGGTTCCACACCCAGTGTGGAGCTCAAAGTGGGACCTGATCTCATGACCCTGAGATCATGACCTGCATCGAAATTAAGAGTCAGATGCCTAACTGACTGAGCTACTCAGGTGCCCCAAATGCTGTTTTTTGGTTTTTTTTGTTTTTAAGACTTTTTTTTTTTTTTTTTTAAAGATTTTATTTATTTGACAGAGAGAAACACAGCTAGAGAGGAACACCAGCGGGGGGAGTGAGAGAGGGAGAAGCAGGCTTCCCACCGAGCAGGAAGCCTGATGTGGGGCTCGATCCCGCATCTCTGGGCTCATGACCTGAGCCGAAGGCAGTCGCTTAACCAACTGAGCCACCCAGGCACCCCTGTTTTTAAGACTTTTTAATTAACTTTTTGACAGAGAGAAACGCAGCTAGAGAGGGAACACAAGCAGGGGGAGTGAGAGAGGGAGAAGTAGGTTTCCCACCGAGCAGGGAGCCCAATGTGGGGCTCAAACCTGGGGCTTTGGGATCATGACCTGAGCCGAAGGTAGACACTCAACGACTTAGCCACCCAGGCGCCCCAAATGCTGTGTTCTTAACCATTATATGAAATCACCTTCCTGTTCACTTCTAGGAGTTTAGGACCTTGAGGTTTAAAATACACATATTCTATGCCACATTCATTGTTGTCTGACATTTGCACTAGGCCAGCACATTGGTTTATATGCGGTTTGCCCTCTGCCAGCTTCTCTTTGGACTTAAATGCTAATGACTATCTTTTTCATGATTAGGGTGCTGTTCAGTCTCAGAATTCCAAGGGTTATACATTAAGTAGTGGCAAGAAATGAATGCTTACCTGAAATTCATGACCTGCTTGCCTTTACATAGCAATGCAAAAGAGAACACATTTTTCTTATGGCAACTCTCAGGTATACAAATGGAGCATATAATGCAAGGACACTAGAGGAAATCCAATCCATCGGTCACCCTAAAACCTGGCTCATTTAACTTAAGATCGGTTTGGATCTAAAATTTACCCTTGTACAATACTTGGATGCATGCTGACTCATAATTGATTATTTCCATTTGTGTAACTTCTGAAATGTCTCCTAAGCCCACTGGGGCCATACTTGTGCAATTCCTCCCTTTATGTTCATTTATTATGTAATCTTATTTCCTTAGAATCTGCCACAGTTCACATCAAATACTGCCATATTTGGGCCATCATGTTTCCCTTATCATAATGTTTTCCATTTGCTAAATTACTTAGGAGATTTTACAGTTTATGATGCAACTTTCTATTAAGAAATCCCTCCGTAAATACACAATGAGAAAATCTATTATACACATTGGTACATAAATGCAATCTGCCCAAGAACGAAAACCCAAGACAGGTCTGATGTGTAACATAACAAAGACGACAACAACAAAGATCCTTCAAAAAATCCCTACTTCTGATTCAAGATGGTGATGTAGGAAGACCCTGCACTCACCAACTCACAGACACACCCAGTCTGTACCTACTTAGAGAGCAGTTCCTCCTGAAGTAGAGCTGAGTGCTGACTGAACAGGTTCCACACAGAGTAGACAGGCCAACCCCAGCAGCTAAAACGGCAAGTAGGCCATGAAAGATCCAGCCCGAGAACTCCAGCAAATGGCAGGGGCAGCTGCTGGGAACACCTCCAGGCTGGAGGGGCTGGTGAGTGCCACAGTTTGCATTTCCCCTCCACCTTGATAGCACAGACAGGAGCAGGGTCTGGAGCCAAGACTGTCTTGCTGCCTCAGGGAGCTCTGGGCCCTTAGCCCAAACTTTTAAATGTTTAAAAGAGGAACTGGAATAAAAGATTCCAGCTGGAACTCAGCCAAATGGTGGGGAGCTGCTGGATCGCTCTCTGGCTCAGGAGGGCTCGGGAGGGCCGTGGTCTGCATTCCTTTTCCACCTTGATAGTATAGATAGGAGCAGGGTCCGGGTGCCTTTGTCAGTTACTACCTCCATGAGCCCCAGGCCCTAGCCCACACCAGCCCCGGCCGTCCCTCCAAGGCAGTCCCAGCATGGTGCACACTGGGACGCGCAGATCATGCTCACTACAGCTCTCGCCATCTCACCAGACACACGTGCAAAGTACCCAGGAATAATCTAGGCCCCCAGGCTGGCTCACAGCTTGCTGGGACCTCCCTGATGCAGGGCACCCCATGATCGCCTGGCCTGGCCCTTCTGGGCTCCAAATGAAGCTTGCATCTACTGCAGCTTCAACCGTCCTCCAAAGAGCCCTGGGATCCCCTGGCTTGTAGCCACCTTAGCTTCTCGGTTCAAAGACCCCCTTGTCCCCCCTGGCTTACATGTACTTTGGTTTCAACTACTCTGCTGGGGCACTATCTATGTGAACTGGGACGGCCCCGGCCCATGTCCATTTCAGCGTTAGTTATCTTGCCAGGATACCCTCTGCACAGAGAGCGCTATGATCTCCAGGCTGGTACCCACTTCAGCTTCAGCTGTTAAGACTACAGTGCCCCCCTGCAAAGACTGCCTCAAGACCACCCTGACACAGCTCAGGCTAGCCCACCAGGGTGGTCCCAGCATGGAGTGACCTGGGACCCCCAGCCAGCCAGCTAAAGTCACCAGGCACATACAGTCTACAAAGGGGATGACCATACACAAGATCAGTCTTTCTAGTTTAGGGTAAGTAGCTGTTCTGTTTAATTCTTATAAACAAATGCAGAAAGCCAAGGACAATGAGTAGAGAATGAAAAGAATGAAAGAACAGACAAACCTCGGAAAAATAACTAAGTGAAATGTAGTTAAGTAATGTAAATAAGTGATGTGCTTGATAAACAGTTCAAAATAATGGTCATAAAGATGCTCAGTGGAAGAGCTCAGAACTGCAACAAAGAGATAGGAAATATATACAAAAATCAATCATGGTTGAAGAACACAAACTGAAATTACAAATACACTATAAGAAATGAACAACAGATTAGAGGATACAGAAGAATGGATCAGTGATCTGGAAGACAGTAATGTAAAGCATCTGAGCTGAACGGCAAAAAAAGAAAAAAATTAAGAATGAGATAGGCTAACGGATCTCTAGGATCACAACATAAAGTGATCTACCATTCACATCATAGGGGTCCTAGAGGAAAAAGAGAGAAAGATGCAGCAAACTCATCTGAAGAAATAAGGGCTGAAAACTTCCCTAGCCTTGGGAAGGAAACAGATATCCAGGTTTACGAAGCAGGGAGAGTTGAAAACAAGATGAAATCAATGAGATTTACACTAAGACAGATAGCAATTAAAATGGCAAAGATTAAAGATAGAGACTATTAAAAGCAGCAAGACAGAACAATTAACTTATGCACAAGGTAAACCCCATAAGGCGTCCAGCTGATTTTCAGCAGAAAATCTGCATGCCAGCATAGAGTGGCATGATACATCTGAAGTGCTAAAAGGAAAAACAAAACCCCACAACCAGAAGTACGCTATCCAGCAAGATCACTATTCAGAATTGAAAGTAAGATAGAGTTTCCCAAACAAAAGTTAAAAGAGTTCATAACCATTAAACCAGTCTTAGAAGAAATGTTAAAAGGGACTTTTTAGTTGAAAAGAAAAGGCCATAATCAGAAAACAATTATGAAAGGAAAAAATTTCATGAGTAGAAACAAACATACAAGAAAAGTAGTAGAACAATCACTTACGGAGCCAGTACAGAGGTTAAAAGACAGAGGCGGTAAAGTCAATTATATATTAAGACAAAAAAAAATTAGTTAAGGGGAACCATAAAATAAAGAGATGTAAAATATGACAACATATATGTAAAATGTGGAGAGGGGTAGTAGAAATGAAGCTCTTTTAGAATGTGTTCAAACTTAAGTTATTCTCAGTATAGACTGCTATATACTTCAGATGCTATACGTGAACCCCATGGTACACACCAACTAAAAACCTTTAATAGATACACAAGAAATAAAGAGAAAGTCAAACGTAGGGCACCTGGGTGGCTCAGTGGGTTAAGCCTCTGCCTTTGGCTCAGGTCATGATCTCAGGGTCTTGGGATCGAGGCCCGCGTTGGGCTTTCTGCTCGGCGGGGAGCCTGCTTCTTTCTCTCTCTCTGTCTGCCTCTCTGCCTACTTGTGATCTCTGTGTCAAATAAATACATAAAATCTTAAAAAAAAAGAGAGAAAGTCAAGAATAACACTCTAAAGAGTCATCAATCACAAAAAAAGAGGAAGAGAAGAGAAAGAAACAAGAACTATAAAAACAACTACACCTATTCATAAATTACTTTAAATGTAAATGGTCTAAATACTCCAATCAATAGAGGGAGAGGAATGAATAAAAAACCAAGACCCATTATATGCTGCCCACAGGAGACTCACTTCAGACCTAAAGGGATATACAGACTGCAAAAAGATATTCCATGTAAAGGAGAGCAGGAAAAAAACAAAAAAAACAAAATAAAAACAGCCAAGGTAACAATAGGTATATCAGACAAAAGAGATTTTAACACAAAGCTAAAACAAGAGGACAAGAGGATATAATACTTGTAAATATCTATGTACAACACTGGAGCAACAAAATTCACAAAGTGAAAGGCTATAAAGGGAGGAATTGACAATAATACAATAATGATAGGGGACTTCAACACCAGACTGATACCAATGAATAGATTCATCCAAACAGAAAATCAATAAAGAAAATCAATAAAGAAAATTAATAAGAATATTAGACCAGGTGGACCTAACAGATATACAGAACAGTCTGTCCAAAACCAACAGAATATACATTCTTTTCAAATGTACATGGAACATTCTCCAAGATGGATCATACATTTCCTGAGATCAATTACAAGAAGAAAAGTGGAAAAAACCACGAACACCTGGATTTTAAACGACATACTACTTATCAACCAATGGGTTAATAAAAAAATACACAAATGTAAAAGAAAACACAGTGGTTCCACATCTTTGAGAAAAAAAGAAAGCAGTTCTTGTAGGGAATTTTATAGCAATATAGGTCTACCTCAACAAATAAGAAAAATTTCAAATACAAAATCTAACGTTATACTAAAAGGAAATAAAAAAGAAGAAAGCTGAAAGTTAGTAGAAGGAAGGAAATAATAAAGATAATGGTATAAATAAATGAAACAGAGACTAAATAAACAATAAAAGGATCAATGAAACCGGGAGATGGTTCCTTGAAAAGATAAAAAAAAAATTTGATATACTTTTAGCTATACTCATCAAGAAAAATGGAGGACCCAAATAAATAAAATCAGAAATGAAAGAGAAGTAACAACTGATATTACAGAAATACAAATGATTATAGGAGACTGCTACAAAAATACAAATGATTATAGGAGACTGCTACAAAAAAGTATATGCCAACAAACTGGGGAACCTAGATGAAATGGATACATTCCTAGGAAATACGAACAGACTAATTACTATTAAGGAAACTGAATCAGCAATTAAAAAAAAATCTCTCAACAAAAGTCCAGGCCCAGAAGGATTCACAGGTGAATTCCACCAAACATTCAAACAAGAGTTAATACCTATTTGCCTCAAACTATTCCAAAAAAATAGAAGAGGAAGGAAAGCTTCTAAATGCATTTTATGAGACTAACGTTAGCCTGATACCAAAACCAAAGACATTACAAAAACAGAAAACTATAGGCCAAAATCCCTGATGAACACAGATGTAAAAATCCTCAATAAAATATTAGCAAACCAAATTCAACGATACATTAAAAAGGACATTCATGAAGAGATTTATTCTGCAGATATAGTGGTGGTTTAGTATCTGCAAATCAATCAGTGTGCTACACCACAATAATAATATGGAGGGAAAGAACCATATTATTCTCAGTAGATGGAGAATAAGCATTTGACAAAATTCAACATCCATTCGTAATAACAACACTCAACAAAGTGAGGTTAGAAGGACATACCTCAACATAATAAAGGCCGCATATGACACACCCATAGCTAATGTCATACTCTATGGTGAAAAACTGAGAGCTTTTCCTTAAAGATCAGAAACAAGAAAAAGATGCCCACTCTTTTGCCACTTCTAGCCAACACATGGTACTGGATGTTTTAGGTGTAGCAAACAGACAGGAAAAAGAAATAAAAGACATACAAACTGGTAAGGAAGAAGTAAAAGTGTCACTATTTCCAGATGGCAAGACATTATATATACACAAAACCCTAAAGACTCCATCAAAACTCTAGAATAAATGAATTCAGTAATGTTGCAGGATACAAAATTAGTATTTGAGAATCTGCTCCCTTTCTATACATTAATAATGAAGTAGCAGAAAGAAATTAAGAAAACAATCCCATTTATAATTGCACCACAAAGAATAAAACACCTAGGAAGAGACTTAACCAAGGAGGTGAAAGATTTAGGGTCTAAAAACTGTAAAACACTGATGAAAGAAATGGAAGACAACGCACAAATGGCAAAATAATCTATGCCCACAGATTAGAAGAATTAATATTGTTCAAATGTCCATGCAGATAATACTAGAATCTGTGTGAAACTACTGAAGACCCCGAACAGCTAAAGCGATCTTGAGAAAGAAGAACAAAGCTGGAGGTATCACAATCCCAGATTTCAAGATGTACTACAAAACTGGAGTAATCACGACACTATGGTACTAGCACAAAAACAGACACATACATCAATGGAAGAGAACAGAGGGCCCAGAAATAAACCCACACTTCTACAGTCAATTAATCTACAACAAAAAAGTCAAGAATATATAATGGGGGAAAAAGATAGTCTCTTCAATAAATGGTATTGGGAAAATTGGACAGCTGCATGCTTAAGAATGAAACTGGGCCACTTTCTTACCCCAGACACAAAAATAAACCTCAAATAGATGAAAGACCTAAACGGGAGACCTGAAACCATAAAACTCCTAAGAGAAAGCACAGCCAGTAATTTCTCAAACATTGCCCTTAGTAACACACTTATGGATTGGTCTCTTTAGGAAAAAGAAACAACAGCAAAAATATACTATTGGGACTACATCATACTAAAAAGCTTTTGCACAGTAAAGGAAACTATCAACACAACAAAAAAGCAACCTAGTGAATAGAAGATATTTGCAAATGAGATATGGGATAAGGGGTTAATATCCAAAATGTATCAGAACTTATACAGCTTGGCACAAAACAAGACAAAACAACAATCTGATGAAAATGAACAGAGAGCCTGGATATTCTTCCGAAGACACAGATGTGGCCAACAGACACACCAAAGATGCTCAACATCACTCATCATCAGGGAAATGCATATCAAAACTACAATGAGATATCACTGCACACCAGTCACATTGGCTAAAATAAGAGAGACAAGATACAAGTGTTGTTGAGGATGTGGGTAGAAAAGAAGCCACATGCACTGCTGCTGGGAATGCAAACTGGGGCAGCCAGTCTGGAAAAGAGGGTGGAGGTTCCTCAGAAAATTAAAAATAGAGCTACCCTATGACCCAGTAATTTCGCTATTGGATATTTACCCACAAAACCAAAAACACTGATTCAGAAAGACAGGTGCAGGGGCAACAGGGTGGCCTAGTCAGTTGAGCATCTGACCCTTAATTTTGGCTCAGGTCATGATCTCCAGGTCCTGGGATCAAGCCACGCGTTGGGCTCCATGTGCAATGGGAAGTCTGCTTGAGCTTCTCTTTCCTCTGACCATCCCCACACCTGCGTGCTCTCTCTCTCTCTCTAGTAAATAAATAAATCTTTAAAAAAAAAGATATATGCACTCCTATGCTTATTGTAGCATTATTTACAATAGCCAAGATGAAGAAGCAACCTAAGTGTCCACTGATAGATGAATGGATAAAGAAGATATGCTCTCTGTCTATATATAGTTGCGCATGTGTGCGTGCACGGGCACACCACATGTGTGCACATGCGCACACACACACACTCAGCCGTAAAAAGGAGTGACATCTTGCCACTTGTGACAACATGGATGAATCCAAAAGGCATTATTGCTAAGTGAGATAAGTGAAACAGAGAGATGCAAATACCCTACGATTCCACTCATAAAATACAGAGAACAAACTGGTGGTTGCCAGAGAGGAAAAGGAAGGAAGAAGCATCAGTGAAGGAGACTGAGAGGGACAGGCCCACAGTTATGGAATGAACAAGTCACCGGGAATAGCGCTATGTGGGGCCGATGAGAGCCAGGAGTGTATCCTGTGTGAGCCAGGATAAGAGGGACGTTTCGAATTGCCATGTTGTACACCCGAAACTAATGTAAAGTTGTATGTCAACTATACATTAATTAAAAAAAAATCCTGAATATGTGTTTTAATAATAAACAAATGGGAAGAAACCATAAAAAAATAGAAGCTCAGGTCGGAATTAGGAACCTATAGAGTTGGGAATGATTCCATCATTTAATGGGTCTAGAAAATTCTATGTCTCTAACTGAATTTCTATTAGCTTACTAAAGAAATCCCTCATTAGTTAGAGAAACCTTCCAAAGAACTGTACACCAGAGAAACAATGATAGAAACACACACATGCCTACACATAGAAGGAGAAGTCCCTTTTCAATGTTGTGATTAATCCTCAATGGGAAGGTTGGTTAAAGGAAAGATACCCAAAGACCCTGTGAATCTGTTAAAGCCTACTGACCCCGGGCCAGTAATAGCATTAGGGTATCTCTCTTCTGGCAGAAAAGAACACCTGTAAAATGACTAGAGGTGACTGGAATTACATGTGAACATTTAAATGGCATAAGAGGAAGCCAGTGCCGGGAAAGAGACAACTCCAGATTATCTGGGCTACTGCTGACGGCCTCTAACACAGATGATCATCACCAACTCTGGAGGGACTCCGAACTCCTGGAGGGCAGAGAGATTTATATTCACAGCCCCTGACCCTTGCACATAAATACCAGAAACACCAGGAGTGTGCACCTAGAGGTAGTTTGCTCTTGTGGGGAGGAACATATTTAGAGTTGCATGGTGACAATCAAGAACAGAGTCACTTTTAGTCAGTTTTATAACTGTCTCATATTCCCAACAGATAGTGTACCCCTATGTCTGTGCCTGAGGCCGCACCTCCTGCCCCTGCCCCTTGGTACACACCCGCCACATCTGGACAGTGATTGATTTTTTCCCTGGGATCTCTTGAGATGTAAGAGCCCTGAACTGTCACCTGCCTATGGATCCACTGGGATCGGGCTGCAAGCCATGCCACTACTGCCCGAGTGCCACGACCCAGATCTCTACCACATCCGCACTGAGCATGGCCTGGAAAGAGGACGGGAGTGGAAAGGAATTTCCTGCGAACTAAGTAGATTAGGAACCAATGAAAGCATCCAGAAACCAGGGTCTAGTTTATTTTAATGTTTTTGATCATCCTGCCTAGGTCACCAACATTTGTTTTCTCCATCCCACTTCGGCAACCATTATATTCACGACGGGTGCTGAAGGACAGCGGGACCTGGGTACTTTTAACAAGGCTTTTATCCTGATGCATTGTGACCTTGCCACCATGCTGGTTTTAACCTCCCTGAGTGTGGGTCTGCTGCAGCATCACAGAGGAACCATATCACAGAATTAGGGAGAAAAGATCGCCAAATGTGTGGCCAAAAATGGATCTCTAAGAATGATCACCTTTCCCTGACCGGTGGGCAAAAGTATGGCAAATGCATGCTTCCTTCCTGTGTTCCTCTGTGTGCTTCCTTTGCTCTATGCAGCCCATGCGAATCTGAGAAATACACAGCCTTCCAGTGAATTACGGAATGTCTGGGTTAATTTATTCTGCGATCAGGAGAGGGCTAGAGTCGGATATCCATCGGTGTGAACATGCCCTCAGGCCTGGATCTTCTGCAGACGGACTGCACAGAGAGAGCACTGAAGAAGCACGGGTTTGTTAGATGATCGCGGATGTATCCATGGCTGTGTAACAGATCACCTGTTCCTGAGCCAAGTACCACGTAGGGCTCCACTGTGGACAACACAGGGGGCTGTGAAAACCTGTCCAGTCTCCTTCCCCAAGCTCCATGTGTACTTTCCCTTACTCTGGGTCACAAACAAGCTTCCCGTATTAGCATGAGGATGGAGACAGGCCATGTGCTTATGTTAACGTTGTAAAATCCACATTTTAAGCATTCCTTTCCCTTAGCTCTTAGACTCACATGGGGCAGAATACCATCATTCACTTTCTTTACTGGTAACCAGTGTAGCTCACATAGGCCAAGCTCAATGTCTTGTGTGCACTGAAAATTAACTTTAGAACAAACTCAGAGGAACAGATAATTAAGGGAACTCTCTCTTCTTATGACTGTGCAATTTAACCCACCGCAGGTAGATGAGGCTGACTTGCTTCCGGGGGAAGCTGGTTATTCTGGAACATCAATCAACAGCTGCCATGTTTTATCCCGTACTTCTATCAAAACATTTATCCTTTGATCCTTCAATCATTACCCCTCACATGGTAACGCTGAGAACTGGGATGTATCCAGATCCTCCAACTACAGGTTCACATGAAAAAGGATGATGTTGGCATGTGCCTGCAAAAACCTGTCCAGTTTTCTGACCTGGCCAAAACAGATTCCATCGCTTGTTTCTGCAGAGTAAACCAAATGATAGAAAAGGGAGTTCTTACCTGGAGTCTTGAAGTTCCTCAGCTGGGAGGGGGTATCGTAAACTTCAAGGATCCAGTCACCGGTGGCTCGTTCTCCCCAGCAATGAATGGTCATGAACTCCCAGTTTTTAAATCCTTCCATAGAATGATCAAAAAGCCTGTGGGAGAACCAGAAAGCACTTTTTATGCCTGTTATTTAGAATCCAGTAAAGGTCAAGTCGAGACGATGATCAGTGATGTTTCTGTATTCATCAGCAGGGTCAGCTCAATACTGGAGGCCGTCTTCTTCCTTGACACCGACAATGAGTAGACCCAAACACGTGTCACTGTCCTCTCCAAAGAGGCACAGTGGTGGCCTTGTAATAGCAAACCGGGAAGGGGTAGACATTTGGGTCTTGGGAAAACCAGGCTAAGACTCTACCCATAAGAGTGACAGCACCAATTATTAAAGATGTAGAGCAACTGGAACTCTCTTCTACTGCTGATGGGAATGCCAAATGGTACAGCTGGTCTGAAAACAGCTTGGTAGTTCCTACCATGTAACTCAATAAGCCCCCTCCCGGACCTTCATCACCCCGAGAAGTGAAAACATATGTTCATACAAAGAACTCCACATGAATGTTCACAGCAGCTTTATTCATAATCCTTGAAAACTGCTAACAACTCAAATGTCCCTCGACTAGTGGATGCGTAATCAAGTTCTGGCATGTTCATATGATAAAATACTACCCAGTAATAAAACTATTGAACTACTAATAAATGCAACAACGTGAATTAATTTCAAAAGCATTTAACCGAAAAGAAGTCAGACACAAAAGATGATGTGCTGTAGGTTTCGATTTCTATGACATTCTAGAAAGGGGGACATAAACAGAAACAGATCAGTGGATGCCAGGGCCTGTGAGGGAGAAAGGGGCAGAGTGGAAGTTCTGGGGGTGATAGAATTGTTTTATATCTTGAAAATAATGGTGTATGGTTATACAGCAATATTTGTCAAAACTCATTAAAACACTCATATTAAAAAGTGAACTGTATTGTACGTAAATTAGGCCTCAGTAATCTTAACCAGTTCAGGGAGTAATGCCTGTAAGTCCAACCTACATTCTGCTTTTCTAATGATTTCTAAGCCCAAATTCCCTATATGAAATTTCTTTCTGTTTGAAATACCTAGAATTATTTCCTGTGATGTAATCCTGAGGGATATAAAATATGAAGGGAAAGAAGAAAACATAATGCTCATTAAGAATAAAGAAATGTCAACAGATAATGTATAAAACGAGCACATGAAGAAACAGGCATATCATTTATCTAGGCACATCATATAGAATTGACGACCTAAAGAAATATTAAGATTTCTAGAGAGGGGTGACTGGCTAGCTCAGTCATTGGGACATGAAACTCTTGATCATGGGGTCATGAGTTCAAGCCTCATGTTGGGTGTAGAACCTACCTAAAAAAAAACAGATTTCTATCGAGATGGGACAATAGAAGGTTAAAAAGTAAAAGATAAGGAAAGAGATTTTTTTTTTATTTTAGAATACTTTAAAAAAGTGTGCATCTATTATTTTTGTTGAAAAAATAATAAAACTTGGGAAAGAACTTGAGAGCTAGAGAGGCATACAGAGAGGCAAAAATATCTCTAGTATGGTCTTAGGAGCAACCGTGTCCCATTAGCGGGATGTGTCTGTCCTTCCGTGGAGAGAAAGTTCATGGCAACTGGATGTTGATGGCTATTCAGAACATGCAATCAATTCTCCTCGCTTTAATTTCATGCTCACCAAGGAAATTGGTGGGTGTAATTTGCATTCTATGTATATCTTCCCATTGGGAGAAAAACTGCCCTTTTGAAACCAAAAATAACTAGTTTAATCTCCTTATAATTTAATATACTAGAATTCTGATTCCTTACATACAAAATCATTTTCTCTATATGTTTGAGGATCCCTCTAAAAGGATGGCTGGATTCTGAAACAGAACGGGTGGTTGGCATAATTGGAACGCATCAGGTAAATGGTGGACACTTGGCAGTTTTCCTTAGAGAAACGCGATAAATGGGGAAAATTACCTCTATGTGTCCTCAGCCCTTAGAAGAAGAAAAAGGGCAAGTACTTATCAGCATTTTCAAAGTATCCCATGGTCAGCAAAATTGGGAAAATCTAAGAAAGGCTGAGGCAGAGTCCAAGAGATCTCTTTACTGTAGAACATCACACATCTCTGGGATGTTCAAAGAGGTTTTGTTAATTTCCATAATGAGGTTAACGGTAGGGAGTGATTTACAAAGAGTCTATGACTGAGAAGCCCCCTTTTTTCTTTTTAGAATATCTGTATGCTACCTATAAGGGTGAGTTCTTTAGAGAGGAGTGGCATTTCAAGGAGAACCCTATTGGATGTAGTGGCTTACCCTCATGGTAACAGGGACGGAAACAGTGGCTCCTTACATGAATATCTTCTCAGTATAAAAGATCAATAAAAGAGCTTCACTAGATTAGGGATGGTACACTTTGTGGAGAACCTATAATGCAGGCATTACCACAACAGGACAACTTAGAACTAGACTTGGCCAGGAAGAAACTGCTGGCTCAATATGTAACTGACTTACATACACAGAGTCCTTCGTAAAACCAGAGTGTGGCTATGCTGCATGAAAAGGAGAAACAGCGGTGGGGAAGGAGGAGGCTTTTCCAATTGCCCCTGCTCTCAGACAGATGTTATGAAAGGGAGTATGATGACGTAGAAATGCATGGAGGCAGAAACCAATCTGGAACCACTTCTCAGCCCAGAGTTCTGATTCAGGCTTGAGATCCCTGAAGCCATTGTGTCATTGGAGGGCACCGAAGCAACAACTTGTCACGTGCTACCTTTCCAAGAGTGCCAAACTTAAAAGCAATTCCCAAACAGTTTAGACAGAGCATTTGGCTCACTGCCTCACGTCCGAAAACTACAAAGGAGACTGGAGGCTGCCATCACATGAAGGGCAGTCTTGTTTCCACAACCCCAGCCAACTGCTAATTACTCATGGGTTAGCTATTTGACTGCTGGATTAGCGGACCCTGTGTTTCTCCACTTCTACCCTTTCTTGTCTACCTTTGAAAATCATTCCATTGCTGCCAATCACTTTTACATCACATTTGGAACTCAACTTAAATATAAACTGGGTGCCAAGAAGAAATACCCATAATCAGCATTCAAATAAGTGTTTCAAAGCCTGATTACAAATGGGCTTTGTCTATCCGGCTAAGCGGTTTCCCACACCCCGGTCTCTTCCTTTTATTCAGAGCTGAATGCTCATTAATTTCGTGTGGACATAAAAGTTGAGGAGAGGAATTAAAAATGCAGCCAAACACGATCATCGCATTTTGCTAAAAGAGTTGATGGGGAAAGAAACAGACACCGATGACTGCTGTTGTATCGACTCGACTGGCCACTTACGTTTCTAATCTCACCTCGTTCTTTATTTTCTTCTGATCTAGCACGTAAACCCGTCCCGATTTTTTGGCATCGTAACAGTGAACACCCAGTCTCATCTGTGTATCACAAAAGGTAACACTGGTAGGAGATTCGATTTGTGTTGCCAATAACACACTTGCCCAGGATAAGCAAGTATCAAAGCCCACGGGATAGAGCTAAAGAGATTCCAACTGCGTGGTCTCCGTTTATCAGCTAGAAAGTCCAGTGCCCAGTCTGTGCTGGGGTGACAGTGAAGAAACCCAACACATGCCAATGTTATCAGCGTGGACAGAATGCCCACAAAGCAGGGCCAGCGGCGGAAGCCTGGTCCATGTTGCCGGTTTCAGCAAAACCCTGTCTGTCAAAGTTGACTTCATCATCGTGCACTCGATGAAATGACACATGCCTGTGGTAACACAAATTACGCATCCACTTATTAAAATGGTGCCCCACAGCCCTATCCCTGTGAGCGGTTTTCAAATAAATTACTTTGGATGAAAGCTGGTAGAAAAGACTGCCATTAAGTGTAGTGAATCCTTTTGAGGAATTAACTGGGGAAATAGCTCCTATAATTAGTGGAAGCTTTCTTCCCCCTTTCACTTAAAGAGTCCGGCCAATGTGTCAAGGCTACAACATTCTTCAGTGCTGATATGGCAACTAAATAACAAGACATTTTATAAGAACTGACAGTTATAATTATTATATAATTATGTAATATAAAATATATTATGTAATTATTGCTCAAGTTATAAGTGGATCTTAATTTCAGAATCATCTACTACACCCCAAACACTATTTATGTTTGGTACAGAATTAGACTTTAGACAGGTATTTTTAGAAGTTTCCTTTTTTCTTCCTCTGTCTCTGAAAATACTTAATTATTATTTTCTTTTTTAATGCTTTATCCAACTTCACTTAGAAGCAGACAGAGCGCTCAAAGTGCTCATTGGGCTTAACTTTCTTCAGTTTTTGATTCTCTAGCTGTTTCGGTTTTGCAACTTTTAATTAAATGATTTGTTTCTGAAGTAGGGTGTTTAAAAGTTTTTTAAGTTTTTCTGTCTCTCCTCTTCGAAATTACTTCTTTAAGAAAGGCTGAGAGAGAGGTCCTGGTTCTAGAGCCCTGGGATATCTAAAAAGATGGGTTTTTAAGAAAAAAAAAAACAACAAACTTTCAACCTGCATACTATTACTTACTACTGACTGGGCCCAAAATGCATTCCTTGTTGAGGATCTACGAAGTACGCATGCAACCGTACACATTTATTCCATTTAAGAGTGGATGGCTTTTACTGGCGTATCTGTTTCTGATTACAGATGCCTTTGTAAATGACTCGCACAGGATCCAGCACAGTTTCACCCGCAGGTCTTTTGAGGACACAAACGTAACAAGAACGTATGAAAAGCTAGGTGATCTTTTAAAGGGGTACTATTGAAAATGGGGTCTGTGGGCAAGCAGCTTCAGCATCACCTGGGAGCTTCTTAGAAAGGCAAATTTGTGGGCCTCACCTAGACCTACAGGATCAGGCTCTGGGAGAGGGGCCCAGCCATCTGGGCCTGATAGAGTCATCTGCCTGGTGCTTTGAGAAGCACTATGTTAATAAGGGTTAGTACTTACTAAGTGCTTACTGTGGGTTCCAGGAGAGGCGCTCCTAAGGACTTGCCGTATGTGACCTTATGCAACGCTTGTGACAACTGTGTGAGGTAGACACTAGCCATGACATCTGCTTGCTAGAGGACACACTTGCTTTTCAAAGTCAAACGTAAAACTTGGTGAAATCCTGACAAGCCCAGCTCTAACTCCAAAGGCTGCACCTTTTTCTGCAGCAAGGAGGAGGGTTCTTATGGGAAGGCCTTACTGGAAGGTATCATTTCTACTGCCAAGCTGTAATAGTTACTGCAAGCCACAAATGCACTTACATGGCATGAAACTTTACAAATGTCAATAGTCTGTCATTGAACATTTGGGCAGCAACAGAAATGACTCAAATATAAACACCACATTTAAACATAGTTAATTATAGAAGCCTATAGGCTTTGCAGACTCCAAAGTATACCTTCTCTCTACTTAAGAGCGTAATTAGAAGCAGAGATATTCGTCTGTAATCAAATTTAGAAAGAAAGGCAAAGTTTCAGCTTTCAGTCAGAAGCCCAAATTTGGAACAGAGGGCCAATACAGCTACTAAATCTCTAACTCACTGACGTGGGGGGAAGGGGAGATTTAGGGGGAGAAAGACTGCTTTTCATAATTCTAACAAATGCAGCTGAAGGAAGAATGTGATGAAGCCGGCTTTTGTTGCAAAACTTATACACAGGCAAAATTTGAATACGTGGTGATTTTATATATATATATATATATATCTATATATCTTTATATCTATCTATCTATATATAGGCTAATCTCAAGTTGTGCTTGTCTAAAAACATGTTAAAGGAATCCAAGCCCACCTAGATTCCCTCTGGCCAATGAAAGAACTCCAGATTCTCCCCGGAAGTAAATCTTTTGTGCTGGTTATTCAGTGTGGCTTTTTATGAGGCAGGGTGCACAGGCCAAGAGGAGGACCGGGAGGGTGGGAGGGCAGGAGAAAACAAAGGGATCAGAAGAAACTAACCATTGGCCTAGTCCAGGCTTTCTCTGTGTATTTGGCGCTCCCGCCCCCTAAATTATCAACCTGGCCTGCCAGGGGAGCACGCATGCTGGGCTAATGGGGCATGCTCAAGTTGGACTAGTTCTGAATGCTGCTGTGTGCCTTCCAGGGCCCAGCACCTGCAGATGCCTGCGTAAGTGTTTTTCTCCAAAAGCTGTTCTCCACGGGAGTTCTAGCAAGTGCCCATCAGCCTGGTCGGGGGAGGTCCTGAGGGGTTCCAGATGGCCCACATGGGCCAAGTGCTCAGCGACCTTGCAGAAAACCAATTCCCAAGGAGTTGCTGTGTCGAGGGGATAAACAGCCCTGCAACACGTGGGGACGGCTCGGGGCCACCTCAGCTCTGCCTCTTCATCTCAAATGACTCCTCACTCAGGAAACTTCCTGTTGTGACTGCTGAGAAGTCTCTTACAACTACATGCCATCCTTTGCTTTGA
>PITA01001804.1:128594-153679 GCA_004023965.1 Spilogale gracilis
AAAATAAAATCTTGACTTTGAAAGAAAGAGAAGTGTCCAACCGGGGAACCATGTATTGCTCTCAGTAATAATCGCTGACACACAATTTCCTTCCAAAACTTGACCTAGTCACCTTTCCTTGCATAAGTATTACTGCCTTGCAGGGCAGCGCGAAGGACACCAGAGCGGAGCAAGCCTTCCCTTCAGCCTGTCGCCACCCCTCTCCTATGCTGCTTGTCCTCAGCTCCCAACCCAGGGAACGGGCCTTGAAACAGGGCCAAGGTGAGGGGACACAAGGACTCCTGGTCTCTAGGTCAGAGACTAGAAGGTTCTGAGTAGAGATTACTGTTTTAGGTTTCAGGGGTCAGCCGCTCAGAGAGATATGTTCAGGGAATTGCAGACAAATGAATTTATAATATCCTTTACATCTCTGGGCCGTCTCCAGCCCTTGCGCCCCTCTGGTCCGCCTTTGGGTGGGTGGCTACCTCCTTCCAGCCCCAAGATGGAAACATACAAAAAGAGCAGCCCTTAGAGAAAACGTTCCAGACACACAAGACACACGCGGGGGAGCACCTGCATTCCCAAGGGGTCTTGATGGGGGAGACGGAGGGCAACCTCCCCACCGCTCGTCACTGAGCATCTGAAGCCTCTGCCTTCAGCTCAGGTCATGATCTCAGGGTCCTGGGATGGAGGCCCACATCAGGCTGTCTGCTTAGGAGGGAGCCTGCTTCCTCCTCTCTCTGCCTGCTTCTCTGCCTACTTGTGATCTCTTTCTTTGTCAAAAAAATAAAATCTTAAAAAAAAAACAAACCTATGGAGCAAAAGAAAGTGGTGCTAGAACATTCTGGCCTTTCAGCAGGATTGTGGCAATGCAAAGAAATACCTGTTTCTTTTCTCTGGCACAAGTCAAGCAGCGGTGCTGGGTTCAGCACTTTGCAAGAGCAAAGCACCGATCTGCCGCTGCGCATGCGTGTCAGACGGAAGCCCGCGCCTGCGCAGGACAATCCACCAAAGCCCGTGTCGGGGTGCCCAGCTCCCCCCGCCTCCCAGCCTCCTCACTGAAGTCATTCCGGGCGGAGGCCAGCGGCGGCCAGCTGGGAATACCGCAGGAGGCAGGAAAGCCCCCAGAAAGCCCGAGGACCCTGAGTTTTCTAAGCCCACAGCCATGGCGAAGGGACTGTATTCTCTCCAGCAGGGGTGGCTTGGGGCCTCAGTCGCGCATGCGTGAAGCAAACCTCTGTGTGTTTCACCTCTTTCAAGTATAACACGGACGAAAAAGGCAAAGAGAAAGAAAGGACAGGGGGAAAAGGTCTTGCCTCGCTTCAGTAGTAACAGCTGGTGTGACCTCCTAATCGCAGAACTGTGCATCGGGAGGCCTCGCCTGCTGGAAAGAAGCATCTGGCAGGTAGCAGCTGAGACCCCGGTTTGCGGCGGGAGGAGGGCACAGGTGTCACGTCCAGGGATCTGAGGCCAGAGCAGCCTGCCCTTCTTTGCACCTGCATCCCCTTATTCTGGCAAAGCTGCGCTGCATCAAGCACTGAGCCTGCGTTTTCCTGTGCCCTGAGGGAGGATGTGAGGTTTCAAAGAACCGAAGTCTGCCAAGCACAGATGTAAAATATAATTGAAGATTACGGATTCTGTCCTCCCAGTTACTATCGTCCAGAATTGCTCCTGCTCTCTCTGTCACAGCCCTAGAGCAGATGAAGTTGGGGATTTTGCAAAGCAACTGGCAGTTGCTCAGTCTCGCTTTGGGTTCTGCAGGATGGCATCAGCCCCTGGCCTCTCACCCTCGCTGGCCTGTTGTCAGCCCTACCAAAAGACCACCACTGCCTGGGGCACCTGGCTATGTGGGCAGGTGGCTATGTCTGCATGAAAGGCAGGCTCTCATTTGGACTATATATGCCATTCATGATAAATGCTCGTCTTAGAGAAAACAGGAACAAATTAAATGTTTAGGGATGCCTGGGTGGCTCAGTGGGTTAAAGCCTCTGCCTTCAGCTCAGGTCATGATCTCAGGGTCCTGGGATGGAGGCCTGCATTGGGCTCTCTGCTCAGCAGGGAGCCTGTTTCCTCCACTCTCTGTCTGCCTCTCTGCCTACTTGTGATCTCTCTCTGTTAAATAAATAAATAAAATCTTAAAAAAAAAAAGGAAAGAAATGTTTAGGCTTCTGGCTGTGGTTTATATTTTAGAACCACAGAGGGAGTCAGTTTGTAAGACAACCTGACATCTCCCATTTGGGTCTCACTTTTTGATAAGCACCTGCTGCCCATGTTCCCAACCATTCAAAAACCTATGGAGCCAGGGTGCCTGGGTGGCTCAGTGGGTTAAAGCCTCTGCCTTCAGCTCAGGTCATGATCTCAGGGTCCTGGGATAGAGGCCCACATCAGGCTGTCTGCTTAGGAGGGAGCCTGCTTCCTCCTCTCTCTGCCTGCTTCTCTGCCTACTTGTGATCTCTTTCTTTGTCAAAACAATAAAATCTTTAAAAAAAAAAAAACAAACCTATGGAGCAAAAGAAAAGTGGTGCTAGAACATTCTGGCCTTTCAGCAGGATTGTGGCAATGCAGTTACCTCCTGGATCAGTGTTTGGAGGGAGCAGGGAAAAAGCCAAGAAACTGAGTACCCTCTTGAGCAATAAAGACTAAAAGGCTAACCTTTGGAATAGGGGTCCTCAAATTAAAGTCAGTCTTCAAGCCAAATCCAGCCTGTTACCTGTTTCTATAAATAAAGTTTTATTGGAAAACAGCCATGTCCATTCATTCACACTGCCTAGGTGTGCTTTGGTGCTCTGAGGCAGAGTTGAGCAGCTGCCACAGAAACACGGCCCGCAAAGCTCAAAACATTTATTAACTGGCTCTTTGCAGAAAAAAAAAATCTGCCCACACCTGTTTTTAAAACACACGGAATTTCCTTTAACACTGGACAAGGCCTGGGCAAGATAATTCAGTTAATCGGAGCAAACGCCAGCAGATGTTTAAGGGCAGGGGAGAGAATCTGAAAGGCCTAGGTGAGGTAGTACTCTCCGCTTCTTTGTTAGGATAAAAAACAGGTGGCTTTCAATTTTTCTGCAGCATCACTGCAATATTACCCAAGTATTAACTGTCACACTGTCCCACTGCTACAGATTCTAGGCACCTTTACATTCCTTCATTTTTTTTTTTTTTAAAGAAAGAGTCTATTTATTTTAGGGGGGAAGGGGCAGAGAGAGAGGATCTCCAGCAGACTCCCTGCTGAGTGCAGAGCCTGACACGAGACTTGATCTCAGGACCCTGAGAACATGACCTGAGCAGAAATCAAGAGTCAGCCGCCCAACAGACTGAGCCACCCCGGTGCCCCTGCACCCCCCCATTTATGTAAGGGCCATGAGAGCTCTGACTGTCCCATCTTGACATCAAGGTGCCCCCTAAGCTGATTCTTAGGGTTGAGTCAGGAGCGAGTGATGCTTTCTCCCACAACAGCAGAGTGTTGGTGTTGCCTGTACACACCAGTGGCCAGAAGCCATCACAGTACCTGTTGGCCAAGAGCTGGGACCTGGTTCCTGAGGGTGAGGTCAGGTAGATGGCCAGGTCTCCCCTCCTGGGATGGGTGATGGTTATGCGCACAACCACGTGCTCCAGGTAGTTGACATGGTGGTTGGGGTTATCAGAACAGCCCGAAGCTTTGTAGATGGAGCGCACCGCACTGTTGGGGCGAATGGTCCTGCGGCAGAGAAAGAGCGAGTGTGAGCAGAGCACAGGAGGGGCTGGGCTGGGTAAACCCGCGGGCCCCGGACGGTGACGCCATGTAACCCAAGCCGCCGGTGGGAGCGTGCTAACCGACAGATCACCCAGATCCCTCCAAGGATTAACCTGGCTACCTAGACTGGGAGATGCAAGTGAGAGAAAATGAGGGAATTTTATCTTCGTGCAGGGAGGGCTATCAAACTCGAGGTATCCCCTTGGTGAGACGCAGAGAGCTGAACCCCTGCCCACAGTGTCTGATTTAGTGTGGCTGAGGTGGGCTCCAGAAATGTACATTTCTCACAAGTTCCCCGATGACAGTGATATTTAGCCGATCTATAGAATATACTTTGCGAACTACTGCTAGAGGGTGTGCAGTATGGGGGGGCTTAAGGATGACCATGACCTTGGTTCACATCCCTGGCCTATCACTTCCTTGCCCTATAACGCACGGGGCACATGCTTCCTCTGACCTGAACTTTTCTGGCTTCTTCGCTAGCTTCCTCCTGTGCCACTGTGCCCCCGAACACTGGGCTCCAGTCACACTTAGAGTTCAGGTTGGGGGTCATTCGTTTCCCACCTCAGAGACTGTGCCCAGAGTTTTCTGGGTTTTGTGTTTGTTTGTATGCTTGTTTTGTTTTTGACTGTTGTTCCTATGGCTGACTCTTCCTTTTCCTTCATGGTAAAGCTTGAATTTAACTCTCACTTTCTGAGACTGTCATTGAACCATAGAAAAGATATGCCCCTTACTTCTTATTTTTGATCCATTTTACTTCCAACCTATTGTTACCTTTATATACTAAGCTAAAAATACAATTTCGTTATTACAAATTATAGAGTTCAGTTTCCAGAATATCAAGTTTCATTTTTTGGAGTATGCTGACTTAGGGACAACACTTGCACCATGAAGGAGAAATATGGGCTGGGTAGAAACCTGAAGAATACCCATCTGGAAGGGTCCTCCAAATTCCCTGTTGTGAGATGCTTTTAAGGGTCCTTGGGTCTTATTACGTGGATTGAACAGCTTAGCATCCTAGACATTCTATGAGAATTTTATAGTTATGCTGGGGGGGGGACCCACAAGCTTCCGGCTTCCATGGACAACAAAGGCTGTCTGGAGCCCTCGCGCTGGCCTGATCTCTTTCAGGAAATTGCTACGCTGTCTGCGTGCCGCGAGCATTACTTCATTTGCCGGTCTGTGCTCTCCACACACACGTGCTGCTGGGGAACGGTGGTCCACTTCTCCGCTTCCATCACCATGGCTTCCGCATCCATCAGTCCAAATCCGTACAGGTGGCTCACTATGGGAGGCAAGAGGCTGGTCAGCTTCAGGGAAGTTAGAATCAACCTAGGCTGTCTGTGCTGAGTTCTGGCCGAGAGCCCAGACACATCCCCATGGGATCCTAGCATTCTTTCCAGCCATGATTTAAAAAAACCCAAAAAACAAAAAACACATGTGAACAAACCTAACAAGATCATAAAATGGATGTCTATTATTCAGTGATGATGTATAAGGATGAGTGACAGGACTACCCGTATGGATTATTGCCACGTGGCGGGCACTAGACCGTCTTTTTCCATCTAACCCTCTCTGTGATCTTAAGAGGCTGGTGCTATTGTGATCATCATCACTCATGGGACGAGAACACTGAGGAACAGAGATCAGTGGTTGATCTGGATTCTAACCCATGGAGTTTTGCTCCAAGGCCTTAACTGTTAACCACTTTAAGTGATGACCTCATCAATTTTGTAAGATAATGAACAGGTTTAAAGTACCCTCTCCTGGCTCAACAAGAATGCACACGCAAGAAATAGCCAGTTTTCTGACATGTCCAGGAGTTAGGCCGAACATCTCAGAAGACAGCAATCATTACTGTTCCTCCAGCAGATGAAAAATTGATTAAACTTTAGGCATGCAATATTTGGAGGCCTTTAGACGTGTCTTCGAATGCTGTAATCTTTTGGTTCTCAGTAAGAATACCTAATTGATCTAAATCTGAATTTGACATAAGGGTCTCAGAAATTTCAGTCACACACAGGAATATTTTTTAAATTACTTAATTTATTCTTACCCTCTCTCCCCACCCCTCCAGCGACCCTCAGTTTGTTTCTGCATATAAGACTATTTTAATGATGATGCAGCAATATCCACACGTGTAGTTCTTTCTAAAAAATACTCTCAAATTCCAGCAAATACTTAAAAATCTCCACGCCGTATTAAACCGTCTATCTTTATGTTTAACCCAAAGTCATATTGCTGCCAGATTTGTTGCCTACGAAACATTTTCCTTATAACATTATTTTACACATAAATGCCGTTGCCCATGCTTATGGGTTATTTCAGTACTTTGACTTGAAATTCATGACACTCAATGACGGAGTCCCATTCTACTTGCAAAACAACCTCCTCACCAAAACCTGTGCTTTAGAAAAATCATTCCTTTACAGTTCTAGTCATACCTTGCTCTTTCTGCCTCGCTGCTCTGGCTCATAGTGAGACCCTGGCCAGGAATTCCCTCCCTCCCTCCTGCTCTCTGCAGAGTCACATTCTACTCCCAAGTTCTGGAAGGCTTAGCTAGTCTATCTTCTCCTTGAAATAGTATCTGACCATTAAAAGTCAATAGACATTTATTGAAACTCAGCCACCTGTCATGAAGGAAGTTTTCTCTTTCCTAGTCCCTATAATTCTAATAAATTTGTCAGTCCATCTGTGCTTCTGCCCATCTAGCCATCCAGCCACCCACTCACTCATCCATACATCCAACCAGCATTCCTTGAGTGCCTTTATGTCCCAGGTACTGTATTATACACTATACTTTTTAATAATGTGTTTTTAATTGAATGGCAAACTCCACGAACAAATAAATGTCTTTGCATCCCAACTATATTGTAAACCGCTTAATGGCAGAACTAGGAGTTATATTTCTTCACATGTTTCCTGGGATTTAGCAGAACTTTATACATATGGTGGGGAAAAAGAAAAATAAAAAAGGAAAACTGTGTTAGGATTTGGAAATACTGCTTTATCTCTGCTATTTGCTGATTATATAATTCTTGGCAAACAAGATAAAATAGCTAACCCACAACCTCCTTGTGATATGGTTGTCTATCCCATCACCATTACTGAGTTGATTAAGTACTGTTGTCCCATGTGAGAAACTCTTCATCAAGACCTATACAAACGTAAGGGCTCATGATTATAACATCGGGTACCCAGCCAGACAGGACACACTGAAGGAACCTGAATAAACCTACTTAGGGATAGCAAGAATATAGGTGGGATTCTTATATATGTACTTTTGTAACTGCTATTATAAATGATTATTTTTTGATTAAGAAGAAATGTATATTCATTGTAAACAGCCAGAAATACATTCAGAAAAGAATGAAGAAAGCAAAACTCATCAATAACCTCATCACAAATTGTTAACTGACCATTAGCGGGTCTGTATCAACCACTCTATATATTTAGTTTCAGTTATAGGACATGATGCGAGGCGATTTCACCTCCTTAGTTAAAACACAGTCAGAGTGATGAACCTGTTACAGGAGAAATGTCAAGTGTGGGTTCAAGGAAGCAGAATTGTAGAGATCTCTACGCAAGTTCACGGAAATCCCAGGTTCTCACTTGTCACTTAACCATCAATACAGGCAGCGATCTCTATCAGTTCATCATGAACACGCCACGGCTTTCTCTTCCCTCCAGGAACTGAAATTATTTCCAAACATCCGATGCCATGCCAGGCTAACTCTGCATGGTACCCAAATATTCCCATGGCGGTGTCAAGAGGTTTTTTTTTTTTTTTTTTTTTTAAGATTTTTATTTATTTGACAGAGAGAAACACAGCCAGAGAGGGAACACAAGCAGGGGGAGTGAGAGAGGGAGAAGCAGGGTTCCCGCAGAGCAGGGAGCCCGATGTGGGGCTCGATCCCGGATCTCCGGGATCACGACCTGAGCCAAAGGCAGTCGCTTAACCAACTGAGCCACCCAGGCGCCCCAAGAGGTTTTAAACCAGTACAACTTATCACTTGATCTCAGTGTAGGGAAAAAAGTTGAAAGATTTGATTGGCAAGTCAGGGGAGAAGAGGCTGGGTGGGAACTGGGGAGGGTGGTGGGGCCACACAAGGGCTGCGTGGACTCAGGCTCAGTGGCTCTTGCTGTGCCCCACCCCCCAGTCCCCTGTAACTGTCAGCCTAACAACCATTAGGACATATATTAACACCTAGGGTCATCAAATATAACAAACACTTGAGGCCTGAGAAACAATCACTTGAGTTAAGTAGAAAAGCACCTCGAGTCTTTGTGAAGGCTATAAATTTGTTTCCTTTTCGGGGTCCATTCCTACCCTCCAGAGACAATGTCCATTCATGCAACACTCAAAGTAGATGTTCAGAAAAGAGGCTGGCTAGTTCCAGTTCAACTACAAACTGGCAGGAGAATGGAAAAATAATATTAACAAAATATTAATAAATGAAGGAATTCCATTAGATCAGTAAAGGCCATTCAGTCATGGAGGTTTTTAGTATTTTAAAATACTGGAAATCGGGGCACCTGGGTGGCTCAGTTGGTTGGGCGACTGCCTTCGGCTCAGGTCATGATCCCGGAGACCCGGGATCGAGCCCCACATTGGGCTCCCTGCTCGGCGGGAAGCCTGCTTCTCCCTCTCTCACTCCCCCTGCTTGTGTTCCCTCTCTGGCTGTGTTTCTCTCTGTCAAATAAATAAAAATCTTTAAAAATAACAAAAAAAAGAAAATACTGGAAATTATGTATTTGTCCACAATCATGACACCCAGCCTAAGAAAAAAAGAAAAGAAATGCATATCTTTTTATGGGATGTGGTGGTGTTGGCAATATGTCAGCTCCATGAGTGGCAATTATTTATTTGGTTTTCAGTAAACACTAATGAGAAAATAAACATACAGTCAATGCGTTAGGCAGATAAACTCTTTTCATGATGTCAACCAGGGAAATAGCTATTAAGTAGTTTGGAAGCGTTGATATTTTTTAAAGATATGATTATAACTAACATATAATTGAAAAAATATTAATACAAAGTTTTCATACTTTAAATGACCTATAAATTCAGAAACAGATATTTTTTTAAATTTTTAAAGATTTTATTGATTTATTTGATAGAGAGCATGGTGGGGGGAAGGGAGGGAGGACACACTCCCCGCTGAGCGGGGAGCCCCACATGGGGCTTGATCCCAGGACCCTGAGATCATGACCGAGCCAAAGGCAGCTGCCCAACAGACTGAGCCCCGCAGGTGCCCCCAAACAGATCTTTTTTTGGTGACTACCTGGGTCAGGGCACGTTGGCCATCACGTGGTTACAGTGATGGGCCACAGGAAGCATGAAGAGCCACCAGTTTCCGCAGAGCACCTGTGCTTAGGGGAGGGCTTCTGTGTGTGCTCGTGAAGAGAAGGAATGCAACTGATAGAGGAGAGATTTTACTTAAGTCACGAAGCAGCATACAGTGTTTACATGAGAATTATAAGGGGAATCTAAGCTCTGTTCTTTTTATCACCGACTTCCGTGAAGTCACATTAAGGCACCATATTTATTGAAATATAGAACCAATACTCACATTTTTAAGAATTAGGATTATAGCAAATATACCAGGTGAACAACACGTTCTGCTACGGCCATTCGTGCCTAGGTTAGTTCTATTTGCACACGTGTCTCATGCCAAGCTCAGAGCAAAACCTGAGCCTGAACATAACATCAAGCAGAGCTCTCTCTGGGGTAGCTTTGTGTAAAATGCACAACTCCATGAAGTTAGACACTATAACGGTGTGAGGAGGAGTCCAAGCAGCTCAAACTACTTTTTTTCATTTCTATGAGCGTGGGTGGCAAACATTCAATTAATAGTCTGAACATTAATTAAGATTCAAAAATCAATATTTAGAAAGCCATCAAGGGAACAAAGCATGTTTACAGAGTAATTAAAGATCCTGAGGCAAAGTTATTGAGGTAGATTTCAGAAAGTAGAATGATGCCAGGCAAGCTGATAAAAGGGAATCTGCAATACTTGAATAACATTATATTTGCCTCATTAGGCTGCACGACTGTTTATGCAGATAAGTGGGGAAAAGTGGAATTGTCTTGTGCCTAAAGTATAGCTAGTATTTATTCCAAGGAATCTGAAGGCTTCCCTGCTTACACCAGCTAGATGAATGAGAGAAGGCAAGAAAATAGATAATGTTCTCCAGCAGGTGTATTTCCACTTTCTGATGAGACCAGAAGTGCTGAGGGAAGCTAATCGTTAAGCACGTAAGGAAATGACTGCACAGTTTGGAAGCAGATACACTTAGCTGAAACAACAGCTCTAGTTAGGAGGCCTTAACAATTCCTGAGAAAAGCTAGAAGGTTCTGCAGAAAAAAAAAAAAAAAGTTCCCAGGCACAGGATGCTATAACCAGTGAAATCTGGGATACTTGTACATCTTTTCAATGTAGTATCCTTACTGGAGCCAGCAATTTTTTTTAAAAGATTTTTAAATATTTGTTTATTTGACAGAGAAAGAGAGAGAGCCAGAGAGAGAGCGAGCAAGCACAGAGAGCCCGTGCAGGGGGAACAGCAGAGCGAGAGGGAGAAACAGGCTCCCCTCTGGGCAGGGGGCCTTAGGCAGGGCTCAGTCCTGGGACCCCAGGATCATGACCCCAGCTGGAGACACATGCTTAACTGACTGAGCCACCCAGGTGCCCCTGGAGCGCGTTTTTTAATTTAAAATAATTTTAAATTTTTATTTGTTTTTTAAGATTTTATTTATTTATTTGACAGAGAGAGACACAGCAAGAGAGGGAACACAAGCAGGGGGAGTGAAAGAGGGGGAAGCAGGCTTCCCATCGAGCAGGGAGTCCGACACAGGGCTCGATTCTGAGACTCTGGGATCATGACCTGAGCTGAGGCAGATGTTTAACAACTGAGCCACCCAGGCACCCCCCGGGAAGGAGTTTATTTTAAAGCTGGCTATTTCCTTCTTTCCTTCTTCCCTTCCTTCTTTCCTTCCATCCATCTCTCTCTCCTTCCTTCTTTCCTTCCCCCCTTCCTTCCTTCCTCCTTTCTTTCTTCCCTCCCTCCCTCTTTTTTAATATTACACTGAATGGAAAGTTCATGATGCCTCTAAAATGACTATTAGTAAAGCACTCTCTCTATAATAAAGGACTTGGTTGGTTAAAGTTGTTTTTTAAGCTTTTGAGCTCTTGCATCTTTTAATACCAAATAATTGAGTGACTAGAGGGCTTATGGGCATCTTGGACTCGATTTGTGTTTGTTCGGATGCACATAATCACCAAAATATGAAACATGGTCGATCAATTGGATTCCATTATTCGATTATTAGAAAGGGTCAATCTCAATACACCCAAATAATTAATCGGATTAGTGACCGAATCACTCATGCGGGTGTGAGGCAAATACTATAATGTCACCCCCGGGGAGAGTCCAGAATAAACAGAAAATGATTCGTGCTCTCAGGCAGGAGCAAGATAAGAGTAACTTAATGATTTCACCCTGAAACCATTAAATGCACTGAGTAACAAGACTTGAAAAGGATACAAAATCAGTGAAAAAGACAATGGAGATGCAGGAACCTGAGAGGGCCTCGTGCAGAGAAAGTGCTCCTATGTGTGAGCTGAAATTTGCAGTCAGGTCAGATGATCCAGGAGAGGAAGGGGGTATTTGGATTCCGCTTTGGCGCCTGCCAGCTTTTCCAGGGGCCAGGACGCAGCCTCCTGGTTAAATAATCGCCAGGTCTGCTTGTGGTTTCCTGGGGCCACGGGGAAAACCAGCAGGCCTGCAGTGGGTGGTGTGTGGGGTCAACAGGGGGGTGGGCATTTGTGGTAAACACAGGGCAGGAAATAAGGGGCTGAAGGCCAACCACAATGGTGGGGTGTCTTCTGCCTACAGGCTGTTGAGATGCTCATCTACCTTTAAGTAAACCACCAGATGAAAAGGTGGTTATGCAAATTCCTGCCTTGAGGGGGACTGCTTCTGCTCCATGTGTGGGGAGAGCCTCCGACATAGGATCAAAGAGGACCTACAGCTGTTGGAAACCTCGCACCTTTGGTTCTTTGATCCTCACTGTGTTAAACCACCTGCTCTGAGATGAGGGACCCCGCCCCCCCTTCCCAGTTCATCAAAGCAAGCCAAATGTGCAAAATAGGAGGAGGGGGTTAAACAAGAGGGGGGCCCCCAAGACACTTGCCTTAGATTGATGAAGTACTGCCCTTTTCAAGTAAAAAGAAATAGCAAAATGGGAAGACATAAAATGTAAGATTCCAAAGGATGAAAAAGTGGGAAGTAAAGCTCTTCAGACCTGTCAGCATTTCGACACCTAAACATCTTGGACAGATGGAAGAAGGATGCTTCCACAATTACCCTTTCCTTATCCCTTTCGCCAACATCAATCTCTTCCTCTCATACCCTTTTGAAAGACGTCAGGGTGCACTTCCCTTAAAGTTTGATAAAGTGAACAATTTTGACAATATTTCGCCCTGTTGACAAAAACTTACATTTTGAGCTGCTTTTTCTTTGCGATGCTATATATCCCAAGTGTCATCCACAGGAAGACAAAAAGCTGGCTTTTCCCTGCTCAACCAACTACCTTACTGATGAAGAAAAACTCATGAAAAATTCTGAATGTCCAAACGTAATGGAAAAGATCTAATATTCCACAACATTCTGAAAATGCCATGTCAACCTTACTAATGATTTCACAGACTTTCGTTAAGTGTCATTTTGATTGTCTACTGTCTGGGTCAAATATGCCTAGTATTTTTTCTTCTTAAAAAAAGAATTATTAATTTCTCAGTCATTTTAATCTTTTCCAGCTCCATTAAAGGGTTTTGGACACACACACACACACACACACACACACGCAATTTCAGCATGAAAGGTACCTAAGCTTCTTAGAAAGTGGAGAAGAACAACAAGTTACATTGCTTTCTTCTATTCCTTGGTGCAAAAATGCAGACTCCCCGGGGGGCAGGAAACAGAAGCCCACACCTGCCTTATTGTGCATGGCTTGTTTTTATCTCTCCCTCGCTCTTCCTAAAATCTCAGGCTCTACTAACAACTCCAGCCAGATCCAAACATGCCAGCCATCACTGGGGCTACTGAGGTGTTCCACGGGGGAAGTATCCAGACACTGGTACCTGGCTGTCTGCGGGGTCTGCACTTCAAAGCTCCCCACGGGACGGGTTTGGTCAGCAGCTGCAAGAAGTCTGACAGGCTCATCAACGCACAGACCCAGAGTAAGAAGAGTTGAGGAAAACAATGGTGAGCGCTTCCCCATGTGCAATGGATTTCACTACATAGGGGAGTATATATGCACAATGTATGATGTATTGTATTACATTTGCATATGTAAAGGGATCTTTCTATTAGTTTTTTTTTTTAAATTTACAGAGTTAAGGAAATATGCCAGCCTTCTCTCAAGGACCTTTTTCTATTTTAAGAAAAGAAAAAGAAAAACGTCTATTTTCTTTTCTCTGGCCATTCCTTTTAATTTGCTTCCAACGTGGTTATAATAAGCAAGTCATTTGCTTAAGAAAGTTGACTATTATGTCTTGAAGGTAGGAAAACAGTTTACCAGCTTGGGGAGAGCTAGCCATGTATCCCAGGGTCCGTGCGGATCACAACTGTGTTGGTTTTAGGAAACTAAGATCGTTTGGACAGAGACAAAGACAAGATCTAAAATGTATTCCAAAGGTCTTTGGGTAAAAGCTACTTGAAGATTAAATTGTCCGTTGATCAGCTCACTGGCCTAGATCTTCTTGGTGTGTAATTTGAGCAAATACTTAACAAGTGGGATCTTGATGAACCGGCAGCCAAAATTCCTATTTGTGAATCATTAACACATTATTTTTAGGTCACTCTTCATTTAATTTTCTTTTATATTTGCTTTGCCCTTTCATTCTCATAAAAGGAAGGAATAGAAATTCTGGTTGATGTTTATTTCCGGTGAGACCATTTTCACAGTTAATGGTTAACATCGGTTATAAACATGTGGTTATTTTGTCCTTGGCTCATGTAAGGAGGAGGTCTTCCTTGCGATTGGGAAGAAGGCTATCACTTACCCTTCTAAGTTTCAAGTACTACATAAGACTTCTCATGAACATTCCTTTTCATTTATATAAAACTCAAATCATTTTTAAGCTTTAGGGACAATAACATGGAAATGCCTATGAACTCCCAGAAAAAGAGGCCATTAATGAGGGCTGTTTATTCTCTTAGAAGAAAAAGCCTTAATCCTTAAGATGCAGATTCATGGCAGTGTCTTTGGGGCTAGGTAATGAAAGCAGGACGTTTGGAGTTGTGGCTCCCCATGAAATCGCACGGGTGGATTTTGATCTCAGGTTGTGAGTTGCCAACGATCAAGCAAAGGACATAATTCAATTGATATTCTAGAAGGAGTGAGCTGGCCTTGATATAGGATATGAAAGGCTAGAAGGAAGCAAGCAGTGAACTGGTTATTTCAAGGGGGCAGGCATGAGAGATGGTAAACCAGGTTATGACTGAAAGAAGAGGTCAACCAAGGAGGAGGCAATGAAATGTCACAATGCCCACATGGTGGGAGACTGAGGAGAGGGAGAGGGAAGACAGCGAACAGGGTGATCTAGAGAAGAGTTCCTAATGACAGAGGTACATTTTGGGGAGAAGTTGCTTTGTAAAAGATGGGAGTTTGTGATGACACGGTGGGGGGGGAGCCCTGCGGAGAGACTGGTGATAGGCGAAGACAATGTTGATGATGCAGCGCTGAAAATCACTGATAAGGAGGTGATACTTGTAACTGAAAGAAACGCAGACATGTGGGGAAAAAGCTGAGGAATTAAGAGGCGGTGGGGGCGTGGGGGGGAAGGAGGAGAGAGAGTGTGTTGTTTTCTCCAGAACTCTCTCCCAAGTGACAGACTTTAGGGAAGGGCCTAGGTGAAGGAAGGAAGAGAAAGCCATCACTGAAGTGTCAGGGAACGAGCGCTCCAGCTTTGCATCACAAAAGGCGAGGAAAGCGATCTGCACCGGGGAGATCAAAAGCAGGAAACCTCACAGGAAAACAAGAGGCTTCTGATTTGGCAAGCCGGAGATGGTTGAAAGTCTCAGAGTAATTTCACTTCAAAGGTGGAAGTGGAAACAAGATTGCGGAGAATTAGAGGGGCTCAACAGTGAGGAAAGGAGAGCAGCTAATTCAGAGGACTTGCTAGGAATTTTTAGTTGTATGAGGGAGGACCTAGTGAAGGCAGTAGGATGATGGAAAAGGTTTTTTTGTTTGTGTCTTTCTTCCAAGATGGGGTGGGGGGAGGACACAAAGTTTGAAAACAGGGGGTTCTCATCGTCGTCGAGTTGGCAGAAAAGAGAATGAATGCTGCTGGGTGAAAGGGCCACGTGACTGCCAAGGGATATGATCGTTTGTATAATTTTTTTTGAGGGATAAGATGTTTTGAGGGCACTTTTCAAATTGGGGATTCCCTATCCAAACTCTGGAAAATGAAATGATTTGAGACTTTACATTTTCCTTTCTTCTGAGGACGGCAGTGCATGGGCACCACTTACACGCACAGGAAAGATGGCGATTCACTACATGCGGGGGAAGACTGGGGGCCGCGGCTCCACACTGGCGGGAGCATCAGAATCACCCAGAGGACTTGGGGATGCCCACGCGGCTGGGTTCCACTGATTCGTGGTTTTAAAGGAAGGTCCATTATAAAGAACTTGTGCAATTCAACACCAAAAAATCCCAAACAATCCAATTAAAAAATGAACAGAGCCTGAAAAGACATTTTTTTCCAAAGAAGACATACAGGTGGTCAAGAGACACATGGGGAGCCTCATCATTGGGGAAATGCAGAACAAAAACCACAATGAGATCACCTCACACCTGTCCGATTGCCTAAAATGAAAAACACAAGACACAACAAGCATTGGCCAGGATGTGGAGAAAAAAGGATCCTCGTGCCCTATTGGTGAGATGGGAAATTGGTACTGCCACTCTGGAAACTAGTAGGAAGGTTCCTAAAAAATTAAAAAACAGAAATACCACATGATCCAGTAATTCCACGACTGTGTATTTACCCAAAGAAAGGAGAAACACTAATTTAGAAAAATCTGTGTGCCCATATGTGTATCGCAGCATTATTCACAATGACCAAATTATAGGAGCCACCCAAGTGCCCGCAGATAGATGACTGGCTAAGGAAGATGTGGTGCGTGCGCGCGCGCGCGCACACACACACACACACACACACACACACACAGGAATATTACAGAGCCATAAAGAAGGGTGAGATCTTGCCATCTGTGATAACATGCCAAACAAAGTAAATCAGACTGAGAAAGACAAGCACCATATGGTTTCATTCATACGTGGAGTCTTAAAAAAAAAACCAAAACAAATGAATGAACAAATGGATGAACAAACAGTGGAATCACACCTATAAATACAGAGAACAAACTGATGGCTGTCGGGGGGCAGGGGGATTAAGGGGAGTGGGAGCCACAGGCTTCTGGTGACGGAGGGAGTAAGTCACAGGAACAAAGGGCAGGGTGTCGGGAACACTGCCGGTGACACTGGAACTGCATGTGGCGACCGATACATTTGTGAGGACAGTATAATAGATCGAGGAGCTGAATCAGTACACTTTGTATCCGAAATGAATGTAACATCGTGTCAGCTCTACTTAAATACAAAGTAGAACACTAAAATGAAAAACACAAGACACAACTTTCTCTATCTGCCACAAATGAACATAGGAACAGTTTTATCCTCTTTACTTTTTGCAAGTCAGCTGCATGAAAACAGCTCTCTTCGTCAAAGCTCATTAAAATACCCTGGGCAGAAAAAGTTATATATGGGGCTCGGAAGGAAAGTTACCACCTGGCCCATAAGCTTTCCCTGTTCTTGCTGAGGATGCCCTTCTTCAGTCATTTCTATCAGGGATTTTCTCTGAGGGTGAAGATATTAAGATATTATCAACACAGAAAAGATCCTTTATTTTATATTCAAGCCTAGATCATTTTTTTTTTTTTTTAATTAGAGCTAGCCAGGTTGTGCAGGTGCAGAACGGCACTGAGTAGCAAAGAATGACGTCCCATTTGCTAACATCCAGCAGTGATCCTAACACCCTTCTTCTCTGGCTCTTGCAGTGATGTTCTGGAAACGTCAGCGCATATCACGTCTTCTCCTCCAATGCTCTACAACGAAGCCTGTTGAAGCCATTATCGGGATATGCAATAGAAGTTTAATTGTTTTGGAATGCCTAAGGCTAGCAAGATGTGACCAAGTGTAAAGAGTCTGATTTTAGAGGGGGGGGGGGTCCGGATGTGTTTATTTCACAGAAGATGTATCCAGATGGATTCTACAAAGCAGTCGCCTGGCATGTGACCGCACCTGGCTGGAGGCGCTGCCCTAAGGAGGTCAGGCGCGCAAGGGCAGGATTCATCTTCCGATTCCCTTCTCCTTGGGTCTGGTTTATACTGCAGGCACTGGCATCAACATAAAGATCCCTCTGGGGGGAAGGGGCGGGGCGGGGGGAAGGATGGGCTACACCATCTTACTAAAATACCATACTTCAAAAAGAGCCATCAGAAGGCCCCTTTTCCCTCTTATTTATTTGGGTTCCCTTAGGGATCCTGAACCGGTGTTCAGAGCTGACACAGCGCCCATTTACCACCAACTTGGTGTGGCCACAGGCAGGGCGGATTCGGGGCAGAGAACCCTCATGCTGCCCTCATCCAAGCTGCTATGTACAAGTTCCTATCAGAGCTTCTCCTGTGTGCTTCAATCACGTGGCTCCTTTCACATTTAACTATTTCACAGAGGGTAGACAAGATGGTCCCTGGGGAGTCCCTTCACTTCACAGCTGGATGATAATCACAGAAGCTTTGGAGAAAGCCTTCATCACTGCTTTATGTCTGTGCCCAGGCAGCCCCTGTCTCTCAATATTCAAAAGGATGCTTCACCCCAAATATGAATCTTCTATTGACCCCAAATGAAAGTGATTATACGTTTGAATTCATGAAGCATCGATCATTTTTGGTCACAAAAATGAGAGAAGGTAAAAAGACTATGAAAAGAGTAATAGACTTGTACTTAGCACTCCTACCCACTTAAAAATTCTAAGATTTCACTTCGAATTTTGTCTAGAGAGCTTTGATGAGATCATCACGGACACTGGAAGGCTCTATGTGACTCTAGGAACACTGCGCTAGTTTGCTAAATGGTAGTTTCGTGAATGTCAAGGTTGAAGCAACCGCTGAAGGTGAAAATGAACAAAGCCATCTCTGGATAGCTATCTTTTAAAAGATACTCATGCCTCCGACAATTCTGAAAGGAGTTACAGTGGAATTCTGTGCAATAGGGCTGGCCACATGGGACCTCCATGAACTAGAGAAAGGTACCTCTTTCTCTAGGTGGACATCGCCCCCCTCTGGGGCACACAGCTGGGTGAGTGGATCACAGGATCCCTCAGTTTCATTCCCTAGTGCAGTCAATAACCTGTGCAAGCAACAAAGGCAACCCTGTCAGACAATCCCAGATATTTCTTACATTTTTTGTCTGTCTGTTCTGATTCCTTAGCCAAATGTGGCTGGAATTCGACAGGGAATTCTGAGATGCACAATATTAAATTCTAGAACCGAGCTGAACACATACCTTCCGCCTTGGCTTGGCGGGTACTTCTGAGGCTACAACATGAAAAGAAGCAAATGATTTCCAGACAAAACCGTCTCGCACAGTACATTAAGAAAGTATATAGTGCTAGCCTCTGGTGGGTTCAAATAAGCAATGCAGTTTCCTAGGATCATAGACAACTCTAAATTTGCTTCATGGGAAAGAAAAAATATATTCACGTAAACCTTAAGAAAAAGTCGTTTATAAACACATAACCTGCACACGTCTTAGAGCAACTCGAGAGGCTAGCTCAGAATTATGCTGCTTGCTTTGAATTTCTGCAAAGTCAAAAGGCAAATACAAAGACTATAATTGCATGTGAAAAATAATTCGGATCTTGGAAGTTAAGTGGCTTTCTGAAGGTCACGGCCACTGAGGATGACCAGCCAAAAGACTCAGGTCAGAGAGAACGTGTGAAGCCTTCTCGAAGCACAATTTCTGGCCTGACACTTTTCAAGGAGCCATTTTTGTCCTCATACCTTTTGCCCTGAGTTTATTAAAGAGTCATTTCAAAAAGCATTTCTTGCCCATCTTAAAAAAAAAAAAAGAATTTAGCAAAGCTGATTATATATCTCAACTCTGAAACTTTCCTCATTTAGAAGGCAGGCAAGAGATGATCAAAAACTTCACTGAATGTCACAGACTTGAAGGTCAGGAATATACAACTGCACACTAATATAATAGAAAGTGATCGTCGCAAGAGAGTTCACATCTGTTTTGGCACGTTGCTTTCTTACCTACATGTCATTTTTAGGACATATCATAGGACCAATGGATTTACATCATCAGCTTAAGAAATAAAACTCCTTTCTGACATCAGACAAGGAACTAGAATCAACTTGCTTCACAGTCATTACTATTACCAACTCACTTTCTCAAATCACCTCAGGGACTCCAAAACGTTCTTCAAATGAAATGAAAACTCTTGGGGCGCCTGGGTGGCTCAGTTGGTTAAGCGGCTGCCTTCAGCTCAGGTCATGATCCCGGACACTCGGGATCAAGCCCTGCATTGGGCTCCCTGCTTGGTGGGAAGGCTGCTTCTCCCTTTCTCACTCCCTCTGCTTGTGCTCCCTCTCTGTCAAATAAATAAATAAATAAAATCTTAAAAAACAAACAACAACAACAACAACAACAAAAATGAAAAAGAAATGAAAACTCCTAACTGTGGGACTCAAATAGCTTTGCTGTCAGTTTCCTTTCAATTACTTTCTTCATCATACCTCACCTGCCTCTTTTACACATTGGACCTTCTCCTTTCTCCCTCTGACTGTTGTTTCCCCCATAGAGGTCTCATCCAGGTTTAATTCCCAATCCCCAGAGAAATACAAAATGAAATGCATCTGGGTAAACTGAGTAGAACCTATTTGACCAGCTTCAATTCCCAATGATAAGTCAAGTTTGCCAACGTCTTCTGCCCTCTAATTATAGCTATTTATGCCTCTAATTATAGTTATGATCGAGTTCATGTATGTGATACTACATGATTGATTAGTGATCAGCAGATTATGCTTTTTCTCAATATGTTCAAGCCTATTTACTGAAATCCAAGTCTTAGAGAAAAACAGAGCACATAAACAAGAAAATTAACCCTTTATCCAGAATCATCCACTAAAATCATGGACAAATGAAAACAACTAAAATTAGATTCAAAAGATGTGTTGTGACAAAGGCAAACTCGAAATGGATGAAAGACCTCAACGTGAGGCAGGAATCCGTCAAAATTCTGGAAAAGAACATAGGCAGTAACCTTTTTGACATCGGCCACAGCAACTTCTTTCAAGACACGTCTCCAAAGGCAAAGGAGACAAAAGCGAAAATGAACTTCTGGGACTTCATCAAAATAAAAAGCTTCTGTACAGCAAAGGAAACAGTCAACAAAACAAAGAGGCAACCCACAGAATGGGAGAAGAATTTGCAAATGACACTATAGACAAAGGGTTGATATCCAAGATCTATAAAGAACTCCTCAAAGTCAACACCCAAAAAGAAGATGAACACATCAAAAAATGGGCAAGAGACATGAAGAGGCACTTCTCCGTAGAAGATATACAAACGGCTAACAGACACATGAAAAAATGTTCAGCGTCACTAGCTATCAGGGAAATTCAAATCAAAACCACACTGAGATACCACCTTACACCAGTCAGAATGGCCAAAATTAACAATTCAGGAAATAACAAGTGTTGGAGAGGCTGCGGAGAAAGGGGAACCCTCTTACACTGTTGGTGGGAATGTAAACTGGTGCAGCCGCTTTGGAAAACTGTGTGGGGATTCCTTAAAAAATTAAAAATAGAGCTACCCTATAACCCTGCAATTGCACTACCGGGCATTTACCCCAAAGATACAGGTGTAGTGAAAAGAAGGGCCATATGTACCCCAATGTTCATCGCAGCAATGGCCACAATCGCCAAACTGTGGAAAGAGCCCAGGTGCCCTTCAACAGATGAATGGATAAAGAAGATGTGGTACATATATACAATGGAATACTATGCCTCCATCAGAAAGAATGAATATCCAACTTTTGTAGCAACATGGACTGGATTGGACGAAATTATGCTGAGTGAAATAAGCCAAGAAGAGAAAGTCAAGTATCGCATGGTTTCACTTACTTGCGGTGCATGAGGGGTAAACTGGAGGACAGTGGCAGAAGGAAAGCAAATGGGAATTGGGTAATCTAGGGAGAGAAACGAAACAACAGAGACTTTGGACACAAAAACAAACAGGGACTTGGAGGGAGGGGGGGTGGGGGATAGGAGAGCCTGGTGGTGGGTACTGGGGACACCTATTACATGGAGCACTGGGTGTGGGGAATGGGGAATGAATCTTGGAACACTGGAAAAAAATTTAAGTAACAATAAAAAAAAAGATGTGTTGTGAGAGAATCTGCATATTACAAGAAATAGGCGCATACAAAGTAGGGTGTCCAATATGTGAACGTGGGAGGGAGCTCATTGCCTCTCTAAGCTACTCCCACAGAATTTCAATGGCCACAGCTTGACGCACGTCACACATTCTGTGCTCAATTTTTATCATACAAAAATCTTAACAGAATATTAACTGTTCATTACTTCAATATTAAATGTGAGAATGACGCATGACCTGCATGTGGCACTTTTGGCTGCGTGCAAACTATGAACGAAGAACCGTGCAGAACACTGTCTTCTTCAGCCTGCCCTTTGCCACACACGCCAGCTCTAATTGCCTCCTATTTTTTCTTTGACCAAATCATGTCTAAGTTGCCTGCCTTGTTCGAGGCTCTACACATCTGGTTAGCCATGTGGGTAGCCCCTCCCTCCGCAGGGTCCCTGGTTCAATTAGGCTTTTTCTGACTGTCTCGTGTTTACAGAGCTGAGTCTGTCCATACCCCGGACTTATACGTCAATACTCATACCAGCTCAATGCTCAACCCTGGACCGGAAACAACAAAGTCATCCATGAAGATGTGGATGAGTAAATAGACTGTGGTATATTCCCACGGTGGACCATCACTTAGCAATAAAAAGGAATGAACTCCTCATATACCTAGTGATTGAGAGGAACCTCAAAAATATTATGCAGAGGGGAAGAAGCCACTTCTGAATAACTCTACTTATATAAAAGTTACAAAAGACAACATAATCTCTAGTGACAGAGAGGATACCATGCATTGGGTAGGGGATGAGAAACTAGCATGAAAAGACCTTTCTAGGGTGATGGAAATGTTCTATCCTTGCTTATAGTGATGGTTATGTGTGTATATATTTGTACACTTAAATGTGTGGTTTTTAAAAAGGTTATTTATTTATTTGAAAGAGAGACCAGAGTGAGTGAGAGAGAATATAAGGGGGAGGGAAAGGAAGAGGAGAGGGAGAGGTAGATTCCCCAATGAGTAGGAAGCCCGATGTGGGGCTTCACCCCAGGACCCTGGGATCATGACCTGAGCTGAAGGCAGTTGCTTCACTGACTGAGCTACCCAAATGCCTTAAAATAGTGCTTTTTATCATTTGTAAACTTACTCCAATAATGTGGATTAGGAATGCGTACAGAGGACCGGATATCCTATTTATTTGTCTAGAATAGCTGAGAATCGGTATCGGGCTGTTTGAATTTGGAGCCCAAGTTCTGAAGCATTCTGTGGAGTGAGTTTTTTGTTTTGTTTTAAACAAACACCAAACTGCAAATGAGAAAATGGTTGTTGAATTTTAAAAGCTTTTGTAAGAGAATGTGTCTGTGTGGGGATACGTATTCTGATAAGATGGTCTTGGCTTAAAGCCTTTTTGGGTATCCTATTTTGTAACTGGAGTCCGAATCCAATTATTAGCACTTCACCGAAATCCATTTCATTACTTTTTAGTCACAACACACTTTTGGCCTGAAAATAGCATCGGCCCTGGTTGATTGCCCCTTGTAATCACCAGGCTTAGGACTTGGCGATTTTTATCTTTGCCTAAAATATCAGTTGTAACCACAAAATATCAAGATTTGTTGCCATTAATAGCTAAACTCATATGCTGAAGGAAGACTCTGAAAAGTACCCGGGGAACTCCAGCCTCATTAGAATCAGTGAAATTGATTTTCACCAGGTGATGACACAGAAAGAGACATTGGCTCTCTGAAATGTACAAGCTTTTGCATATTATTAAAAAATAATATTTTATGCTCACAACTTATGTACTGTACATTAATGACTCAAGAGTCAGTAGGACATTGATAGCCATAATCAGTTCAGATTTCTAGCACTATTCCTATGTTGAAGCAATTCATTACAAGTGTTAAGATTTAGTAGGTTGAAGCCAAGGTGATGTTTAAACATTAAAACTAATTTGCAAAAATGAATTTAAGTATCGCTGTGTTTGATATACGATCATGCCACAGTCATATTGATATGTGATTATGGGATAAAAAGTATATGATGTATTAGTGATGATCTTATTACAAAGTCCTTAACTCATTTTTCCTCTCGCCCCACTTAAGGTAATTTAATTAATTACATCCCCAACCCAGCATTCTAATTCACAACGTAGCTCTACATTTGTGTCCTCATTTCAAGGAGCAGGAAGCTGTGACATAGGAAAATATACATTTAAGACCCTTTTTTAAAAGGACTCTTTTTATGTTTGGTGTTTTCCATTTTCAAAGCACTTTTCATTCAACTCAGCCTTCTCATTATGTCTGGTATGAGTTACCCACATTCTAAAAAACCAAGATACAAAAAGCTTTAATTGGCTTCCTCAGATGCCACAGAAAATATCAATAACAGACTCTCTACTAGAATTTAAAGGTTAAGATTGTGGTGAAGCCACAAAACTACTCCACACATAATTCCCTCCATTAACTAATTATATCTGGTAGAGAGATAATAGTCACTTAGAGCAACCATCATTTTAATTCCATTTTGAATATGGGTTTTAAGTGTGAAACCACATGCATTTAAAACTTATGTACTTAGAGATGAGAAAGCAAAACACACATAAACATAACACACTCCAAAGTCTAATAAACCTAACGCTACCGTTCAAAGATCAACATGGAGAAGAAAACAACATTTTTCATTGGTAGAGGGCATTTTTCAACCTCCCATACTTAGGAAGTTTGAGTGGAACACTCTGATGGGGAAAGTGGGTATTTGGGATACAGAACTCTAGATTAAAGCATCGATCAAGCAGGTTCCTGTCAGGCGTTCCATATTACTATTCTCTGGTAGATAATTAGGAAAATCATATGGATAAAGATAAAATTCTGAAATACACGATTCACATCTTTTTTTTTTTTTGGTAAATGAGCGAGATGATAAGCTCTTGTAATCAATGGTCAGTAAACAGGAAAAGCAAAGGTTTAATACATATTAAATGAAATTGAGTTCACAGAGTACAATAGCACAAAACATGGAATCTTGAAAGAAAATCAGGTGGCATTTCCAGTTAGCACATTTTATTTGATAGAATCAAATGTCTTTACTCCTATTTTTCTTTGCATTAGAAGAGAAGAACTCAACGACTTACTTCTATGGATTGGACGGGATTGGAATCAAGCATCTGATTCTAATACCATCCCGACACTGACCAAGTGAATAACATTTCACTTTGATTTTTCTTCAAACACATGATATGCAAATTGCCAATTAAGGTGCATTATGTAGCTTTAATCATCACCACCAACATCCCATCAGCATGCTAAGTGACAAAGATGAACTATTATTTGTGCAGTGAAATAATAACATAAAATATAGCTTTACCCTTTCAAAGAGTAATACATCAGAAATCACTTCCCATCCTCCAAAAAGAACACATTTCAAAACCTTTAGTTTCAATTCAACGCATGGCATGCTTAATGGTTTCAGCACTGCTAATTCTTTTTAATAAGTGTTACAAACTGAAAGCAAGACAGGTAGGTATTAAAAATATATTGGAACATCTTAAAATTACTAGCCCTACCAGTGGAAATAAAATGATGGCAATTAAAGGTAATAAAGGTTATTAAAAGTTAGGGCCTTGGAGGCTCAGAAGTCATGTTAGACTGTCAATTGTTTTCCCATGGTGGGAAATCAGTTAGAAATAAAAAAAAAAAAGTCTAGTAGTTTAGTGGTGATCAAAGAAAGAGTCAGTGGGGATGTTTCAGCAACATGCTGATAGAAAAAGAGAGACTTACATAGTCTGGGAGGGCAGTGAAATGGAAGGCGTGGTAACCTCGCTCACTTAGTTGTCATTTTTGATTTTCAATGACATTTTTTTCATTCTTTCG
>PITA01001804.1:153779-172813 GCA_004023965.1 Spilogale gracilis
AGCCCAGGCAACTGAGGGGGATGGGAACAGTGGATTTGCAGTAGAACAAAGGGGATCATCACAAAGAGTTAAGTGCTCCCTGAAATGATAGGAGCCATGGATTCTAGAAGAATGCCAAATGACAGTCCTCAGCATGGCGGGATTGGTCCATGTGTCCTCTATGGACAGAGCTGGCCAAAATACCCGTGACTTGCCACAAAAATACTCTCTACATCAGATGTCTTTTCCTGCTGAGGTTAGGCAGCATTTTCAATGACCAGGGAAGTTTGCATTGACACTTTTTATAAACATGTCCTGGCAGATCTTTTGGGCTTGACGGAAGGGAAGAAAAGTGCAGTGTAAATTTCTGTTTCTGTACTTAAATAATTCCGTGGCCAGATCAGATTAGACAATGCCCCCCTGGGGTACCCCTGGCATTTCCTTTCCCTTTGCTTCCCCGTTCTGGGTGCACTTCCTGTGTTGTGCGTTGTGCTCAACGCGTATTTGTAAATAAATAAATGAAGAGTCTGCGTAAACTAAGTTCTGTGAAGAAAACTGCTCAAATGGCAAAAAGCCCTTGCTTCTACAACTCATTTGTGCATTTTAAGGAGCATGGATAGGGTATTAAAAAGCATAGAAAGGGGAAAAAAAAAAAAACTAGAGAAGACTTTACCAAAGAGGGAAGGGAAGATATCAAAGGAGAAGGAAGTAATACTGGGGAAAACCCCCCAAATAAATGATTTAATGCTGAAGTCATCTCCCGGCATTGCAAATGTTGACAGGTAGCAAAATACGGGAATTCGGATTTCAGTTTTCTAGTGGCAAATATCACATCTGTTCATCTGGCCTCATACAAAATACTTTCCAATCCTCATGAATAACCTCAAAGAGATTCTTTGATAAGTACATGGTATTTATCCCATTTATTTTTAAAGAAACTATCTCTGGAGAGAGTTTAAAGTCAGAATGTGTATGAAATTTAGCCAAAATTATTCACACAATGAACTATCCAAATAATGTTTGGTCAGTTTCCATAGGTATGTATTCCCTGGACTATGTTTACTTTGAAAAATGGATCTTCTGCAAAAGACCTTTCAATTATACTATAAGAGACTATTATTATTATTTACGAAGCAGAGAGAATCATCTTAGTTCAATTAAAATTGTTAAAAATTAAGGTGCCATTAGCATAAAAATACTGATGAACAGCTTCTAGCTTTGGGGGCTAATCTAACTATCCAACCGTTTTTTAGCATGTTACCATAAAGAGATGTCAGAAAAAGGAGGAGGAAAGTGCCTATCCAGCTCATTGGCATGTAACTCCAGGGTAATCCCACTGTCAGAGGAACACACAGATGAGTCAGCAGAGAGCCACATTCCTTGTTTTTTCAATGCTAACCTCCTCGCCTGTGGCTGTCAACAGGAAGCCAGCTGCTGCATTTTCTAGGTCCGTAACACATGTGGATTATAATGCATGGAGGCCCCCACGAGGAGAGGAGAGACCCACACCAGGCCAGCGGCTAGATGATCTGGTTCTACTCTCTGCCTGGGCTGTACTGCATATGGCCATGTCTGAGGAAGTGTAAGGACCCTGCATGCAGAAATGTCGGGACTTGGCAGAGTCTGGTGAGAAACTGTTCTTTAGGGTGTTGGCTTCTCAGAAATTATCAGTGATGACTATCAAGGGTATCGATGACAAGACCCCCATCCTGAATTGGTTGCTACTCTCTGCTGCAGAAGCAAACTCTCACACTGATAATTGACATTCCCAATGCAGAGGCGCCCCTATCAAGCCATCCGGAAACTCCCCTTGATTTTGTTGTTGTTGTTGTTTGTTTTTTAAACACTCTTCAAACAACTTAAATTGCTCAACATTAAGGGAACAAAAGGAAGCCCCGGGGGAGCACAGATGCGTTTGGATGCCTTTCAGGCACACACACAGTCACTGGGCCCCAGGACTAAGTGGCAGAGAGGGCAGCCGGTGGCCACAGGCTCCTGTTCGCAGACAACTTCTGTGCTTCTCCTGTCTAAGGAGAAATGCATGGCCATGTGTTCCTGCTGAGCGAGGTCTGCAAAAACTGGCTGACCTAATCTAAAATACGAGCTCTCCTTGCATGAAGCCCTTCCAAGCATTAGCTGTTTTTTGTTTGTTTGTTCAGTTCTTATTTCATAAAAGTCACCCATCTTTGTTCTATCCCGGTGAGCTGCAGCTCTCCTTCCCCAAAAGCACATGGCTTCTCCGGGCAAGCCTCTGCCTTAATCACTTTTATTTGTGGGACACCAGGGAGGGGATGGCAATGCTTGGGGTAGGGAAGAAGATAGCTCTTTAAAAAATTATTCTTATTATGATCATGTTTAGATGAAATATGGGGCTTGCCATCAACAAAATTACAAAACAATTCCACTGGGAGTCTAGACGGTTCAGGGTAATTCATCTATGAAAAAGCGAACTTAAATTGTTACTCTTAGCAGCAAGCTAAGAGAAGACTGAAACAGTATACTAAATATTGCCACGTGCGATAGTAAAATGCTCTCTCCTCCTTGCCAGAGCACTGCATAGCCCCCTTCAGACTCAGGTTTGGATCTGGGGAATTAGCCTAAATCCTCTGTTTCCCCTTCTCCAAAATCAACAGAGGTTTTCAAAAGAGTTGCACTTTTTATTAGAACCATTTGCTCTTTTTAACTTGCCAAAAAGGAATAAGTAAAACTAAGATTTTTATTTGGGTTAACGTTGCTTCTTCAGCTTCACCTTCTGCTAAGAAGTTCACTGCCGGAGGTTATGTTTTGGTCCCTTCTTCCCCCTCCCACCCTCATGGATTTAGACAGTAAGAACTGGGACGGGGAGGAGGCTCATCAAAATGAAACAACCTATGGCAAAGTACATCCAGGATTTTCTCCAACCACTGAAATTTCACGTTTTTGATGCCACGCGAAGAAACAGCTACTTTGGGGTCCAGGGTAGTAATTTGGGCTTCAGACATTGTGATCCCAACAAGAATTTACAACTCTTTAGATTAAAAGCTCATTGAATACTGCTGCATTATATAGTTTAAGAGTAGGGAGAGGTGTCTCATACTCCTCAAAAGCAGAGGGATATTCTTCTTTTTCTAAATAAGGAGTGAAGTCTTCAGGGAAGATGTTAACCAAAGAAATATTTTATATGACACTGGTTATCTGGCATATTTGGCTAAGCATGAGACTATAACTGCAAGTAATTTTAAAAATGACATTTTACATTTCCAGCATGGATATTTGCATACATTCGGTATAAGTCACTGAAGATATATTGAAATCATATTTAAGAAATTGTATGTAGATAATATTATTCAGCTTCTAAAATGTGTAAGATGGGGAAGTTGGAGCCAAAATCCTTAAATGACTTGCCCAGAATTGCTCGACAGGTTCCCAAAGATCTGAGAACCATAACCTCAATCATTAAGCCAATATTCCCTGGGGTTTGGGACACTTGTTTTCATCCACAGGGATAGATCATGATACCAACATTATTTGGGAGGAAATTTAAGTCTGCAGATATGACTGAGAGTAATCTTTGCTGTAACATGGTAGTGCATTGAAATTGAAGTCATGTGAAATTTTAGGACATCTGCCTTACATAATTATTTTCTTTTTATCTTGTTATTATAATGTAGGTCATGGGTGATGGCAAAGTGCCCATCATTAGTAAGACAGTTTGAGGGAACTATAATCCTCAGCCATGGGAAAAACAGTCAGCACCTATGATATGATGTGCATAATTGTATAAAGACTGTATGTTACAAAGCTTCATAAGCATTTTCCATTTATATAATGTCTTCGAGTTAGCGGTTTGTGGAAGTCTAAAAAAAAAAACCAACAAAACAAAAACAGAGAAGTACGGCCCACAAACTAACAGTAAATGAAATATACCAGTCATTACTGAAGTGGAAGCAATCTCTATAGAAGGGAGGATGTTTTACATACATTGTTACAAATACCACTCAGATAACTAATAACAGCAATCCCAAACTAATTAGAAGCCCCATAGGTCGACTATACTTGGAAGTCGGTTGTCTTTTAAGAAATTGACCTATGATGTGGGAAGCCAAGAAAATCTGCCTTTTATGTGTTGTCAGAATTTAAAAAAAAAAATCAATCTGCCTTTTAGTTTACTCAAAGAGCCAGCTCTCTGTGTGTCAGCACACAATTTCAAGTTTCTCTGGAGGGATTCTACTTCTGGCTCTCCTTTTAAAATGGGGGAAAAAGAAAAATATTTTGCCTGTGACAGAATATGAAAGAAGTTCTCACCCTTAAAACCAGCAGCATTGGTTTTCCAGTCATTAGCGTTCAAATGTCCCGCACGGGAAGTCCTGACAATAACATGCTGCACGTCTCTCCAGGTCAGAAACGGACTGGGGAAAGACAAGGTAAGAATCATTGTACCAAAAAAAAAAAAGATGGGGGAAGCAGAGAGTCACAAGCAAATTCAAAAAGCAAAAGCAAAATGGCAAAGTACTAAAAACAAAGGGTCAGTGATTTGGGTTTGGGGGCGAACAGAAGCCAAATGCTGCTCTGGTTCTTTCTCAACGTGGAGAAGTGACGTTAGTCTGAGGGAGGCAGAAAACGTAACCTTGAATTTAGGAGATAATGTGGGATTAGTCGGCTGTCACTCAGTCTTTTAAAAGGGTGAGGATTTCCAGTTTTCTCAACAAAATGGCTCCCGATCCTGGCCTGGTCGTCCTTTGTGTGAAAGCTTGCTTCATCCTCTGAAAATTACTATTGGCTCAAGTCAAAACCGAAGTCTTCTGGAACATTCCTTGTCCAGCTGTATCGCCAGGCAATTGATTTGTAATTTAACAAAGCACTTAGTATTCTGTGTGTACATATGGGATATGGAAAACAACCTCAACCGAACCAAGTCCCCAGGTGTCAACGTTCTCAAAGAAAGAGGATTTGGTACAGAGCCCAAAGCTGGGCTCCAAGACGCCGCTATACGAGTACCCTTAATCTGCAATAAGCAGTTATTATATTAAATTATTGGATGCCTACTTCCTGGGATTGTTAGCACTGAAGAGCAGAAGAGCCTGAGCAGAAGTCCCTTTCATTGGAGAGCCACAACACTGCTCATAAACATACACAAAGCAAATCCACATACAGGTGCAGGGACTTCTGTTCTCTTTCAAAGAGTACGTATATACTGGAAGGCATCTGACTCAATGCATGCATCAAAGTCCCATCAGGACACCTCTCATCTCAGTCTTGAATGTCAGGGTGATATTCTTTTCCTTAACTGGGAAATAGGTCAGAACACCGAGGGGAGGGGGGGATGATTTGCTATCTTCCTTGAGTATGACAGGAGCATGTGGTAAGCCTTATGGCCCCTCATATGCACACAGAAGGACCCTGGTTTCCCCAGGCGGAGGGAAAGCCTGGTATCTCGGTCACAGCTGATTTTCAAAGATGGAGTAGCATATTGCTTCACTTTCTACTACGTTTTCCCATTACCCTGACCACGTATGTGCTTTTGACAGTGGCCTCCCTGACAGACGGGGCCCAGGGATCAGAGTTTGGCCTTCTCATTTCCTACTGACATGAAATTGACCCCTCAACAATTCAGGTTCCCTGTTTGGCATGTGGATGCTAATATCTCTTTACTTCACTGTACTGACTGAATGAAAGTGACGCCATGTACTTAATCTAGATCCTGGTGTGAAATAAGCCATCAGGACAGTACAACATCCTGCTAAGGTTTGAGACACGGCTCCCATGTGGTGGCCTGAACAGGAAGCAGATGGGGAGAGGAAAGTACTACAGAGTTCTGATACCATTTTGCTATGCCCTTAGATTAAAAATAAGAGAGACATGGCTGCCATTTCCAAAGAAGGAACAAGAGTGGATGTAGACTATTCTGTAAGGTTGCATTCACAACGTAACTTATACTAAGGAAACTGAAACCCAGCCTCACAAATTTTAACACAAGAACAAGGGAAACAGATTTGTTTGTTTTGCTTTATGTGACACTTTTTAGGAACCCAGTTTAGAACCTGATAATGCACAAAACTCTGGAGAGAGGGGGTTGTGGGATGGGACGGGGCCCAGGAGGTAGGTAAGTTGCGGTTCTAAAACCAACAGCATGATTCGACCCTTTGCTGGTTGATACTGAATGCACATGATCACGCAGTAGAGTCCTCAGGCCATGGCCAGAAAAATTAGGAAGAGAGGCAAGGGATAATTCTGAACGCTAGGGTCACATCAAGATTTTTTTCCTGATCTGCCCGAGATTTAACGCTTGTCTCCTTTCTCTTTCCCAAGGTAGTTATTTGGGTGACAGGCAAAAAAACAACAATAAAAAAGCTGTCTCACAAGACTTTCCTGCCACTTATTTATGGCACAGCAGAATCCTCTCAAGTGGACATGAATATTTTTCATTTTTGGGTTTTTTCAGGAGCAAGCAGCAAGATACCTAAAACCACACCTGGATTTGATAAATACACCTACACCAACCTAGTGAGTTTAAAATAACATTTAGCACACAGCTGAAATGTCTACATTTTACATATTACTCTTTATGGAAAACAAAACAAAAAAACAAAACAAAAATGGAAAAGAAAAAGAAATGAAACAAGTTTCCTATGTTACCTATCACCAGGGCAAGATTCCTTTGCAAACGTCAAGCAAAAGGTCTGCTCATTGGGAGAACATTTCCCTAGTGACCCTTAGCACTTAAAACATAGCAATGATGATGATGATGATGACAGAACAGGGACCATTTATCTGGAGCCTTAAGCAGCGGTATTCAGGGGGATTCAGGAAGCCTCCTACATGCAAGTCAGCCTGAAGAAATGGGAGTTATGTGCTCTCACGCAGAACTGTGAAAACTAGTTCTTCTTAGAGTACTTGTAATTAGAAGGAAGAAATCAGCATCCAGAAATTGAAACTGTGTAATTCAGGTAATTTTACTCTGACATTAGATAACGCACAACTTCAGAAATCATTTAATTTAAAAATTTCCTGAATTTCGCCCAAAGCAAGGAAGTTAATACGGGAAACCAAAGGATTTTTGCATCCGTGGTGTTTATACCCATGGGTGGGTGACTTATTATTGACTCAGGAAATAGTCATAGGTTAATTTGCTAGTATCCCGAGAGGGCTTGTATTTAGGCGAGGAGTCTGATTTGCATTTTATGACCTATTTGTATTTCTGCTCTCAGGGATGTTGCAGAAGTGAAGAAGTCAGACTATGCAAGTTCTGGCAAGCCATATACAGACTGAAAGCAAAGAGAAGCCTGGATGCCCTGTGCTGGGAAATTTCCAGGCCACAGCAGTTACGCAGGAACCCCTAAAATGGACCCCCTTCTGCCACTTTCCCTAGAGCCACACTCCACTGTCTTCTGAACCCCAAGACCCCTCTCACCTCCTAGAACAGGAGAGGGAGCACCAAGAACTTTGGGCACAAAGGATAATCAAAAGATCACAAGTATAGGTGACCTGGGGGAAAGGAGCAGCTGCTCTCAATTCTGAGCCTAGGGACTACTGAACCCATTAAAGGCCACAAGGATATAGGCCACATATTCCTCATCCTCCCACCCCCTGAGGTCTCCTCCCTGAAATTATTGACAGTTACCTTTAATCACAATATATACTAGAAGGGCAACATTTATCAATGCCTGCAAAACTTGGCTAGCTAGCTGTGAGCTTTCAAGGCAATAAAACATACATGTTTTTCTGGGGAGTTCTGTAGGTGTAATCTTTTTCTGTTAGGAAGGTTTGCCTCCTTTAGGGGCTTCAAGTTAATAACCAACATTAAATGAGCACTTGGCCAGGGCCGGTGCGTGTTGTACATGCATTATTATTGCGTAATCTTAAACATCATATGAAGAGAGGTAATACTTTTATTCCCACTTCACAGATGGCATAATGGAGACTCTAAGTTACACACAGTAATTCGAGTACACACGGGTAGTGGTGGGAGAGCTACCATTCAAATCAGCTGCCTGGCAGGCTGCAGATCTTTTGCTATCACTTACTCTTAACGCCAGCTCCAGGTGGACCCCCCAAAGTGGAACAGACAGACACGCAGTGGTGCATCGGGTGGCTCTTGGACAACTAGATCAGGAAGCCAAGTGTCATGCCAATGTTACGTCCTTGTGCTCACACCACTGTCATACCTGCACTGTCTCTCAACTCAGCTGGTGGATTTTGGTTTGTCATTGAATTCAGGCGATTCTTGGGTCTTAATTTGGGTTTTAGGTTCCAAAGGCTTGACTTTGGCCCATTCTATCAAAGGTAAATGGAAAGATACCAAACTAGGACATACCGGATTATTTTGATACCATAGTATCCTAGGCCTCTACTGTAGATGTTACAATGTTGCATTAGTTAACATTATGGTCATGAACTTGCCACCTTGCTTGATATGCTCACACTCTGATGTGGTTTGTGGTCTCACTGGGTAACACTTCTCCAGACAGGGGAGCTCATCTGAACTCCATCTCAAACACTTCTAGTTTCCAGCAGCAAAAACAGGATAATTGATGACATGATCGCTACCTGGGTATTCTAAATTTGTTTTGAGCAGCTCAAAGTATTTCATGGCCCCAGCACTAGGTTTAGAGGAAGGAGGACATATCCCAAGAAAGACACTTTGTCTAGTGCTTCTTGCTGGGCTCCTAAGTTCAACTGCTAGTATTTAAATGAAAAAAACAAAACAAAACAAATTTTCTCCCCATGAGTTTTCTCAGCTCAATTCCGCACATGGCATGAACCGTTCGCAATCAATCTGTACTTGGAGGTCCTTAAAAAACAAGGACCAATATTGGAGCCTGAGTGACTGATTTACCTCCATCTATTAAAAAGAAACAAGAAATAATCTTCCCCCACCTCCCAACCTGCCAGATGGTTTTACCATCATGGGCAGTTAAGAGGCAACCGAGAAAAGGGACAACACATACAATCTTGGTACAGAAAGAGAATTTATCAACACGAGCAGCAACAGAAGGTCCAGATAATGAAGACTGTTTCCTGACGGGGCAATCTTCTTTACATACAAGAGTGATTCTATCTAATGCAGTGATGAACAATTTCATGAACTAGTTCTATGGGGAAATTGCACGACCCATCAGCCATCATCCAGTTGACTAAATAGTCAACACAAGAAACCCGAGACAAAATCCAGTCTTGTTTTATGTTCCTTAAGACAGTGTAAAATAGAAATGGGAACAAGTAGCAAGAAAATTAATGTCATTGTACAGATGCTAAATAAATCAGCAATTATGGAGAAAGAGTCATTGTGAGCTGGAATAAGACAGATGAGACAGAAAGTGAAGCCCATGGAGATTGGTTAAAACATTATTCTGACTGTACCCAGTGCCTGCCAATGATGATTCTAGAATACAATGCTGCCCATCCAACAAAGGAAACCGATCTTCTTTCGCTGGGTAATAAATCTGCCAAAGGGATCATCGGACCATCAGTCCCATCGCAAAGAGGAGTAGATTTTGCTAGTGGGAGCGTGTTTTTGTTCTGTTGTGTTGTGTTGGACCATGTACTCTACATGAATTCAAAAGTCCGAGGCCTAAAATTGGGTGTACTAACAGAAAATACAGTTACTACTACCTCCAAATGTGGAAATGTGACTTGTCCTGGTATCACCGGGACATCTACTTTGATCCATCCATACCTGAACCAAAGCAGAAAGGATAACAGAAAAGAAAAGACTGGTTGAGAACTACCCAAGCCAAATTTTTTATTATACCCTCTTGTATACACCATTCATGGATTACCTGAGGTGAGCATAAACCAAAGGTACAGAAACTGGGTCTCTGAATATACTTTGGGGAAGAAAGCCCCTGACTGACAAAGAGAAATGCTACCACTGAAACGGAATCATCTTCTTTCCTTTATACATCTTGGCTTATCTGTAGGATTTGTCATTACACTGAAAACACATCAATGAAGTTTCCTGCAGCTTTACAAAAAAATGGTATTTTGTTGGTAAGCTCAATAATCATTTCCCTGAAATACTTTGCTCCATAAACTCTTAGGGAATACGATTTGATGAATGGTCATACAAAGGTACGCTAACTTGAGATCACATGCATTGAAATCAATTCACAATCGCGGAACTCCGTACTACTCCTCTCTGTCTACTCAATTCCCTCCAACGGTATTACCCGAGGCTGTAAATTCTGGCCGTTCTAAAAGCCTCTCTTCTCTTCATGTACCTTGCAACCACGAATCCAAGTCTGATGTTCATGTTCATCCCCGACAAAATGTGACAAGATGAGAGCTTCCCCCCAAGCTTATCCCAGTCAAGCTGTGAGCCACGAAAGTCTGGGAAGGAAGCTGGAGGGCAGTGCTCACCTTCCCTTTTCTGCTAATTTCGCAGGTCAAATCTATTCATTTCAGCAGGAATAACTATGCAGTTCTAAGGGAAGTGATATAATCCTGCAGGAAGGCATTGCCACCTGCACTGTTTTTCTTATTTAAATTTGTTCTCAAAAGTAATAAACATGGCTCGTCGTCACATGAGAATGACGCTTTAGAGTGAGGAAGACTTGGGGTAAATCATTGGAGTGCCAGACAATGCACGGACCCTCTGGGAGACTCTGTTTTCTCGACAGTAACACACACCATGCAGGTGGTTGCAAGGATTCAAGGTAATGAATGTGGAGTGCCAGGCACATGACCGCCTCCCAACAACAGCAGTCATCACGATGACTGAGACACACAACCTCTGATCGCAAAATGAATCAGAAGGGCCACTTGGAATTTGTCCTACCATTTGATAAATCTCCACCTAATTAAGCTGTTTTCTTCTATTCTAAATTTTGACGCCATGTTTTTTCATTCTTGTAATGAGCAAGTGAGCAAAATAGCATTTTTGACCCATTGGTCTGCTCGTGCTTAGTGAACTAATAGTGCCACTAAGATTTGTCAAAAGGATCTGCTTTTAATGAGCCCGTGGTGTAGGCAGCAAGCTGGAGGGTTAGCGAATCGAGTCCCTGGGCCCACTGTGATTGTAACAAATCCTATTTGTGTTTAGCTGAACTGACAGACTGCAGAGTTCTGAAACTTTTCTACCAGAGTTCAGGCATTTGCAGAGCTCTTGCCTCAAAAACCAGACGTTGAACCCTTGGACAGGTGACAAAAATACTTGGCTGCATGTCTGTCATCACTATTATTCTAAATTATAGCATTTTCTCTCTTTTTCCTCCCTATTGAATATAAAGGATTAAAGTGATACTTTCCTACCTGCTTATCAAAGAAGTATATTTTAAAATAGGGATTTTTAATGCTCACCTGCATTTTAGGCTTCAGTGAAAATCAGTACACATGTTGGATTCTTGAATTTTAAGTAAATGTTATTCTATTTTAGAAACTCCTGGTTTATCATGTCAACTCCTATCAGTCTAATTATTAGATGTCAATGGTAACAGAAAATATTTTTAAAAAGTCTTATGCACTGTACACACACACTGAGGGAAAGATTGACTGAGATTAACAGAAATCTGTAATAGAAATTTTGGAGGTATTTCAAGTAACCTTATGGCTGACGTGAGTGGAATAAGAAAAATAATGTTTCATGTTCTATTCTTTACATTAAGAAAACAGAGCCGGCTTGTCACATAAAGTGGGGTGGAGGGGAGAAATGACAAAAGACCCCCCAAAAGTTAAACCTTATTTCTCCATCTATCTCCTGAATTCAAGACCCAAGATACTCATGGCCTAAGAAAAGTCCACACGATTCTCTACTAGACATGTATTCCTTTTTAAATTTTCGAGGCAGCCCAAGCATTAATTCTCTCTCTCCTATCCCTATTGTTAGAGTCTCAAGTCCTAGAAATTATGGCAGGAATTGGGGGGTAAATTCCAACTTTCTTCTTTATAGCCTCCCTTACTCCTATGCGAGATGCCAAAATCATGTCCCCAGGCTCTGAGTATGGAGGGGGTGCACAAGAAATAGAGTTATGAGTAATAAAGCCTAAGTAGGAGTCCACTGGGTATTTCTGAGAAAGCCTTTGCTTTCCTGCTACAGGCATTCTCCAATTATCCTTCACTCTTTCCTTCCTCCTTTCACCTGAATGTGGATGTGAGGGGCGCCTGGGTGGCTCATTTGGCTAGGCAACTGCCTTCAGCTCGTGTCTCAGGATTGAGTCCCACGATGGGCTCCTTGCTCAGCAGGGAGTCTGCTTTTCCCTCTGACCCTCTCTGCTTTCATTCTCTCTCTCTCACTCTCTCTCAAATAAATAAAATCTTTAAAAAAATGAATGTGGATGTGATGTCTGGAGTGCAGCAACCACTAAGAAAAGATCAAGAGAAGGACACCTGGGTGGCTCAGTGGGGAGTCTGTTTCTTCCTCTCCCTCCGCCCCTTCCTCTATTTGTACACTAATAAATTTTTTAAAAATTCTAAAAAAAAAAATACCAAGAGAATAACACAGACTCAGCCTCAGTAGCTTTGAGTTTCTGAACCAACATCTTGCGGATTTCCTGCTGTACCCACTATACTTTCTTGGTACCGAATGTAATTCCTAACAGATGTATCTCTAAAAGTACCAAGTATTACAGGGCATTTGTTGAGGGCTTACTGTGTACCAGGCACACTGTGAAAAGTACTGTTTTCGTTATTTCACTTATTTCTCCTGGCAATCCTGAGAGATACTATTACTTTTATCAGCCAAATAAGGGCATCAAAGCAGAGAAAGTGTCAGGATCCTTCTCAGGGTCACAGGATTAGCAAGGGCTGAAAAGTCCCACAAGCAGGTTGATTCCGGAGCCTGGCTCTGATCATCTCCACCCCACCCACTTTTCCTGGAGGAGGGGCCACGAGAGGAAGAGCCAGGCGAGCATTGCTGGCAGGGATTGGCTGGAAAGCCTCTGCCTAAGAAACAATCCTCTCCTCACCTAGCATTCCTCACTTTGGATGCATCTGTGCCAGGACCTAAGAATTGACCACGAAGTCTTGACTCTCATCCCATCCTTTAAGGGCAAATTTCAAGAGGTTGGTGGTTGAATGGTAAGTAGAGCAGGGACAGCATCACAACCTTTCTGAAGCCACAGTTTCTCACTGAGAATAATTTAAAAAGAGGCAAAAATAGAAACAGAGGAAGAACAAAGGGAAGGAAGGGAAAAGAGGGGAAAAAGTAAGAGAAACATAAGGAGGAAGTACCGGGACAAGAAAATGAAGAAAAGGGAAAGGAAAAGAGAAGAAAAATAATATGGAGCCTGTGGAAAAGACAATGAACAAAAAGGGAACACATTAATCAAGAAGGCAAGTGTAGATGCCAGAATAGAGGGAAAGAAAGACTAGAAGGAACAGAGAATAGTATCAGCAAAAGCCAAGTCTGCATGAGATGTGAGTCCTGTGGAACTGAGAGTGTGGAAAATGGAGCTAATGATGCGGACTACAAATGCAAGAATGTCCATTGTTTTTTTTTTAAGGAAAATAATGAAGCTTTGTCTGCCCCTGAGACCAACAGGCACTGAGTCTTTACTACTTACTTTCCAGCTATTCTACTGGTGCTTTGCAGTAATGAATGCAAACCCATCCCACGAGGTTGACAATGCTACTATTCCCTTCTTACAGATGTGGAAACTGAGGCGTTCCTGAAGTCATATAACAGTGAGAACAAGAACAGGGCTTTGCATCCGGGTATCTCAGACTCCAGGGCTCATGGTAGGCTTTCTTAGTCATCAAAATCCTACTTGATTAAAAATGCCCAAGGAAGGCTCAAAAGACTCAGTACATTTCAGGAAATACTAAGACTTGCATTCCCTACACTCACACTTATATGTATGTGTGTGTGTATGTGTATGTGTGCAGACGGGTAATTTCAAACACAAAGGAAAAGTATCTTAAAAGCTATTTAGGAATTAAAACAGAATTTCTGTCTTTGGACTCTCTGCAAAGCTCATTACAGGAGACAAAGAAAAAGGACATTGAAAACCACTGAAAGGAAACAAGCTCAAGAATTTTCTACTATGCTCCCATCCTTTACGAGTAAATGCAAAAGACACACATTAATAGGACTGAGGAAGTCACCTAACCTACCTCTATACAAACACATGCTCTGAAAACCAGAATAAACAGATAACTTTAAGATCTATTTCAGCTGATGAATACATAAGTCAAAATTAAAAACCCTAGAATGTGCTGTTGTTATGAAAGACCTTTAAGGGCTCAAAAATAAATCAAACACAGAGGGAAGATTTTTGTTTTCTTCTGAAAATAAAAATAATGGTATGAAATACACTCATTAAAATAGCCTATTGCATAAATCCACATTATGATATTAAACATGCAGAGATAAGTAGAGGTGTGGACAGCAAAGTACATTTAAGCCAAGTTCATACAGTGAGGAGTCAAAGGAGATAACTCCCTTATTACAAGATATATTTGCTGTTAAATATCAGCTTTATTTAAACATAATATCTAAAAATTATGAACTTTATTTTAAAATCTTTTTTTTAACCTATAAAACTAACATGTAGAAATGAAAAAAGGAAGGGTGGAGATTTTCCCACAACACACGCGTGTGAATGTATGGATGGCAAAATTAGTTGCAAATGATATAACATTTTAGACATAAAAACACTGAAAAGAACAAGGAAGTACAATTTAGCTGAAAGATAAGGTAGTCCTATAATAAATATCTAACAGAATGAAATGCTTTCATCAAAATGCATGGATCAAAGACTATAAGAAAAAAGAAGTAACAGAGGGACCCAGACTACTATTCAGGCAATTTAATCCATTTATTTCAGGGGAAAGACTATAAAGGATTTGTTTACCTGGTAGAAATAATTTAAAAATATTAAAACATCTCTCCCACAAAGAGTAATTTCTTTTTCTTAAGAATTCATGGATCAACTAAAGAGCTTCGAAAAAGTTGCCGATGCACTGAGCCAAAAGTGCATCTTAGAGACAGAAATCTCTACTGTGCTAAGGAAAAACAATACCTCACACACCACTAGGGTGGCTGATTATCTAGCTTCATTATCTTGCCACTATACCGTCAAAAAAAGGTCAATAACAAATTTCAGTTCAAGCGAAGTTTGTCTAACACTTGAAAGTATTATTCTCAATTGTCATTCTACCAAAGAGGAAGCCCAAACACCCTTAGAAAGTAATGACAGTCAGCCAAAAGTGTGTTCAGAGGTAAATATGCAGTTAAAAAAAAATCATACTAATGTAAAAGGAAAAATAAACCATGATTCAACCAATAAGATTAATAAAAGAATGAAGAGTGATCCTAAGGAAAACAGGAAAGATAGTAACACAATTTAAAAAAAAAAAAAAGACAAAAGAAAAACAGCATCACTCATGAACAAATCCAAGAACTGGCCTTTTGTAAAAAAGAATAGCAACAAAACATCTAACAAAGAAAACAATATATCACATATATCTTATATTAATATTAGATATATATTAAAATAATTATGTTATAACTAACAAAATATGCCATTATATCACAGTTATCTATATAACTATAGGTAATCATTAAATAACAAATTTGAAAATCATATGAAATGGACATGATTCTGGAAAATATGGATAGAATTAATGAAAACTGAAAAATTTATCAAAGAAGTACCTCTCAGAAAGGTTAGGGACAAATGGTTTCATTCAAACTTACAGAAACAATGATCACAAGTGTCTCCAGAGAAGAGAATAGATGCAAAATTTCACAATTTGTTTTGTGAATTTAATATCACTTGATATATAAAAAAACAAAAACAAAAATAAAAAACCTGGCAGAGATAGAGGCAGAGTGTAGATGGGTCAAGTCAATCTGGGTTAGGAAGCTTGGCTCTTCATTTACTATCTATGCTACCATATACTTGAGGAATAAGTGAGAAAAAATAAAGAATATAAGATTCTATTTATATTCCATAAGTACTCAATTAGTATTAGCTAGCTGCTGTAACAATATGGACCACACACATACCACACCTACACCCACACACATTATTCAGTTAAAGAAACTGTAAATGTCAGTCAGGAAAATAAACACAAAGCCATATATAAAATATTCTAATACTAAACCAACAGCACACTGAAGAACCAAATTCATTCATAATATAAACTGAAATCTATTATTCTAACAAATCCCATAAATGATTCTAATATGAGAAACTAGATACTAAAAATCTCAACAGAGACTGAGAAAAGACCCAAATTCCATTTTTAACAAAATGTTCATAAAACCAAAAATGCTGCTATAGCCACATGAAGAAAAGTACACATCAACAAAAAGTAAGATGAAGGCTAAAAACAATCCAGAGAAAATCAGGACCTACACATGAAAGCTTACTGTCATTCTTAATGCTTAATATTTTAAATGCTTAACTAATATAACAGAAACACTAATCCTGGTTATATCAGCTTCCGTCTTTGTAATACTTTCCAAATGCCCACATTAATTTCATCCTGGCAACATTCTGGTGATTCTGGGTTATTATTCCAAATTTCAGATGAAGAATCTGAAATTTAACAAGGTCAAGAAATGCAATTTTCACTTGTTGAAGACTACCCAGGTGGTAATGGGGTGGAGGAAGGATCGGAACTCAAGTCAGCCTACTCCAAAACCTCAAGTCATAATGAAGACTTTGTACAATAAAGACAAACACAGAAAAACCTCAAATGAACAGAGGTAAGTATTACTACACTCAGAAGCCATATATATACCAGCCCCCACACACGAAAATATAAGGTAACCAGTTACATCATAATGTGAATTCAAGGGGCTAGAGAAAAGAAAAATATACAAAAAATTCTATCTGTTTTACATGAGCAATAACTACTTAAGGGCATAATGGTAACAGCAAAGCATACAAATATTTGTCATTCCAAAAAATAAACCTAAACCAAAAAGTAGGGAGCTAAGGACAAGGCTGAAATGTTATTTTGCCAATAAAAGAGAGATCTGAATAATTCAGAGGCAGATTTTCTTGAAAGAGAAAACCAACTGTTATAATAAAGAAGCCCAAATTCATACAGTAGTCATAAATTGTCACTAACACTGTTTTGCGGAACATGGCCAAAGCATTCTACATTTTTCCTGGAAAAAAAAACAGGTAAAACTGCTTGAAGAAAATTTTAAAAAGTAGAATGATACTGTAATGTCAAAAGATTGACAGAATAATAAACAGAACTCTCAAGGGAGACCTTGATAAACCCAATGACTGGAATGTAAAACAAATTGTTTTTGGAGATGGATTATGTAAGAAATGGCACTGAGTAAATGGATCACCATAAAAGTAAAACTGACATCCTCATACTGAATGCCAAAGTAAATTCTACTTGGTTAGACATTAACACTGAAAAATGAAATGAGAAAACCCTAGATGAAAATGGAAATTGGTAACTGAGATAGGAAGGGACTTTCTAACCTGAGCTCTTAACTTGGGGCCCAGAGATAAACCTCAGGCACAGCAAATCCTCTGCTATATGTGTGTTTGGGCTCATTTTGGGGGAAAGATACATAGCTCTTTTAAGCCTACATAACATTCTTCAGGAGGTACAAAAAGATGACTCATAACTAACTGAAGAATTTAAAAAGGACACACAGAATTGGCTAATAATATTGAAAGAGTAAAGAAAAAAAATCCCCTCTGGACATAATCTGAAGCCAACTTAAAGGCAAATGATAAAAAGATAAAATATTTGTAATAACTATGGCCAGGGGTAATATATGGAGCACATACCAGTAAGAAAAATATTAACAACAAAAAAGATTAGTACATGATTTATAGAGGATTCACAGCATTACATCCCTTTTGAGTGACCTGGAACCATATTTCTGTAATTCAATTTAAACCTTAGTTTCTAGAATTCAGGAATTTCTCAACGTCCAATTTCCAGCATATAGACAGAGACATCGACAATGACCTAAAACTTTCTTGATTCTAATCTTGTTTGATTGTACTGGACAAAGCATTATGTGGTTGAAATGGATGGTAAAAAAAGTAATGGAAGAGGGAAGACAAAATGAACAACAGGTTCTGAAGGGAAGGTGACAGGCAGATTGAAGACAATAAAGAAATACTATTGCAATAAATACATTGTATATATTAAGAATATATGGAACAGACATCATAGTATTAGGAGTTACTATACTATTCAAGCATAAAAAAGTTGCCAACTTGCTGAAAGTTGTGTAGGGAGACTTGATTTTTGTTTCTATATTTCTATGTGCTTTATATTCTTTCTTTCTTTCTTTTTTTTTTTTTTTACAACCAGTATGTATTACTTTAGTAATAATAATCTATTTTTAAAATGGTTCTTGGGGCACTTGGGTGGTTTAGTTGTTAAGTGTCTGTCTTCGGCTCAGGTCATGATCCCAGGGTTCTGGGATGGAGTTCCGCATTGGGCTCCCCGCTTGGCAAGAAGCCTGTTTCTCTCTCTCTTTCTCCCTCTCCCTACTTGTGTTCCCTCTCTAGCTGTGTTTCTCTCTGTCAAATACATAAATAAAATCTTAATTTTAAAAAAGTAGTTCTATTGCTAGCAATACTGGTGGTGATAGGTTTGCTTTTCTGGGATATTCAACTCTTCAATATTTTAGTGTTTAAAATAGTGAAATATTTTATATTTCAGGTATGGTATTGCCTATAATGGAGAGTTTTAGCACAATGAAAATTATAAAATTGAATACATCTGCTATGGCAATGAGGCTTTTAGATGTCAACTCCAACGGCACCTAAATTCAGAGCAATGAATAAGAATATAGCTTGACTAATATGATCACTCCCATATCATGCTCTCTCTAGGAAGCTCCCTCTTATATTCTTTCAAGTCGGTTATAAAGGTTTCTAATAGCCAAATAACAAGCAGACTCCTGTGAGAGCCTGCCTTAAATGTCCTTCAATTCTCTTCCCTCCTCCCAACATACCCCGGTTGGGCATCAAGTTGTTCAGAAAACTGGTGTTCCCACCCAAAATAGAAAACTGAGGGGTATCTGGGTGGTTCAGTCAGTTCAGTGTCCAACTCTTTATTTTGGCTCATGTCATGATCTTAGAGTTGTGAGATCAAGCCCTGCATTGGGCTCTGCACTGGGCGTGGAGCCTACTTAAGATTCT
>PITA01001805.1:0-21175 GCA_004023965.1 Spilogale gracilis
TCTTTCTTTCTTTCTTTCTTTCTTTCTTTTTTTTTTTAACAGATTTTATTTATTTATTTGACAGAGAGAAACACAGCTAGAGAGGGAACACAAGCAGGGGGAGTGAGAGAGGGAGAAGCAGGCTTCCTGGCGAGCAAGGAGCCTGATGCAGGACTCGATTCTGCAACTCTGGGTTTATGACCTGAGCCGAAGGCAGATGCCCAACAACTGAGCCACACAGGTGTCCCTTTCTTTTAATAATGATTTTACCTTAATATATGAACTTGAACTTTTCTAACTTTTTTTTTTAATTTTTAAAGATTTTATTTATTTATTTGACAAAGAGAGAGATCACAAGTAGGCAGAGAGGCAGACAGAGAGGAGGAAGCAGGCTCCCTGTGGAGCAGAGAGTCCGATGCGGGCCTCGATCCCAGGACCCTGAGATCATGACCTGAGCGGAAGGCAGAGGATTTAACCCACTGAGCCACTCAGGTGCCTGAACTTTTCTAACTTCTTAATGAAAGTGTCAGTGCTTACCTGTCTGTTGATAATTCTTTCATCCAGACTATCCCATATCAATTTGAGCTCCATTAATGGGTCTTGAACAGTGTGTTTGTCACTCTCTTCTCTTACTTTCTTCAGCAAAAGCTCTGCTTGATGGTTCAGTCTCTCCATTTCTATCTGCTGTTGGTAGGCCTCTGACTTAAAGAGCTATTTTTTTTTAAAAGAAATATATACAAAATTTTAAACAAAAAAATTCTACGGATTCAATATTTATTCTAATTCGTACTTCTTATAATCAGGGAGGTCAAGAGGAATAAAAATCTAACATAAAAGAATTATAAATAGAAAAAGATGAGAAGTTTTTTTTCTTTATTCAGTGTTTTATGATGCAAAGATAGCTCTATTTATAATTTTGATACTTCACACTTTTGTCCTCTACCGTAAAAAAAATTAAGAAATTTCAAGGCTAACCTTATTTCCAATGTCTATATATATTCAATATGTGAGCTTTGAAATTATAGAAAATAAAATAAAAAAGACACTGACATATATGAAACTCCCCAGAAATATCTCTAAGAAACGCAGATTAATACTGCCTGCTCAAAAACATACATACATCCTGTATCCACTGAACACTTTATGTTTTCCATAGCTGTACTATGGAATAGTTATTCCTATGTCTCATCCAGGGCTGACTCAGAATAGCATTATTTTTTCTCCCAGCACTCACTAAACATGTATTTATTAATCTTGGCTTTTCCAACCAACAGAGGTTAGGAAATCGTCCCTTCATAAAATATTTATTTTTAATCTATAATAGTAAATCATTAAATAGTTAAGTCATTAATGGCTAAACCATGCCTTAATTTTTTTCAAACATAAAAATAATAATTAAAAAATACAAACTAAGGTATCATGAATACATGTTCTGTTTTTACCAAACCTATAAAGAAAATTATTTTATTCTCAATTTAAGCTAAGGGCATAAAAGTGAGACCAGTTAGAGAACTGTCCCAAGGGAGTTTGCTAAGTGGAAGCACTGGGCTGTAATGTCAGACAACCCAATTTCAGAGAAAGCATTCTTTTTTTTTTTTTTTTAAAGATTTTATTTATTTATTTGACAGAGAGAAACAGAGCTAGGGAGGGAACACAAGCAGAGGGACTGAGAGAGGTAGAAGGAGGCTTCCCGCCGAGCAGGAATCCCGATGTGGGGTTCGATCCCGGGTCTCCAGGATCATGACCTGAGCTGAAGGCAGTCGCTCAACCAACTGAGCCACCCAGGTGCCCCCAGAGAAAGCATTCTTAAGCAGCCTGCTGTATGAAAACTACTGAGATATATGTAAATATCCAAAACTGTACACCTGTGAGTGTACATAAAGTACATCATGTGTTTACTACATGATCACATAAAGTTAAAGAAAAAAATTGCAATCTAATGATGGTAACTGTAATTATTTCTAAATGAAATATTCTACGTTTTACTTAGAGATGAAAATGCTACAGTTTTAAATCCAGGTAATGATTGTGTACAAAAATCTAGTAGAGTTCATTGAAAATGGTGTGATGTCTCTGTGGATGCAGACTTGACATTAGGAGGGAAACAGCTGATCCCACTTGGATAAATCAGCAACAGCACAGAGGAATTCAAAGAGGAAACAGTCCAGCCATTTCACAGCTGGAGATCAAGAACCACAAAAGCAAAAATTACAGAGGACAGCAGATGGAAAACAACAAACATTTTTACAAAACAAACACTTTGGGAAACACTATTATAGCATGGATGTTTCTTTAGCCTGTTAGACTAAATGGATTACTCTGACCCACTAAGAATATAAAAATGTTGCTCAATGTGTACAGAATAAGGAAGTTATGAAAATCCCTATATGTACGTATGAGCTGAGCTACAAATGTCTAAAACACCCCTCCACAACCAACTCACCCCTCCCTACCTCCTCACTGCATTCTCAACAGGAGGATATCTGAAAGTCTATAAATCACATCTTAAGAGTAGTTGCCTCTGGGTACATAACCTCTTGGGTGGCTTTAGAAAAGCCAGTCTTTTGCTTATCTGTATATTCTGACTTTTCTATAGTGAACAGGGATTGATTTAATAAGAAGACTGGTATTTTATATCATTTAATGAGCACTTACATACTGCTCATTTTGTACAAGCACCAAGTGAAACCAGTTTCACAATCAAAAGGTTAATTCTTCAATTATGTAAAATAAATTTGCATAAAGAGTCCTATGAATAACGTAAAAATGCAGTCTTTGAAATTAATGAAATACCTTTAGCTCTTCAATCTGCTGCTTGACAGTTTCAAGATCTGTTCCAATTGGTGACATTGAAGCTAATTTACCACCCGCAATATCAACCCAGTCAAATATGGCCTGAAAAACACATTAGTCCATGAGTTATCAGTACATCTGAAATTGCTAAGACATCCCAGAAAGTACAATCATAAATCTATACAGGTATTAAGGAATGAGCCTATTTTACAAATTAAGATGGTTCACCTAAATAACAACAATAATATGCTGAAAAAGTTGTCCCAAATATGCAATAGATGTTACCTCCAATTCTGCATCCGAGTTTGCAAAGGAAATTCTTTTCTGAATAGAATCTTAGAATACTAAGAACTTTCAAAAACATGCATTTTTTTGAAAAAAGTTTTAGAATTTCCAACACATGAGAGAATTCTCCATGCTTTATGTCTAAGAGGCAGATTATGTAAATAAATTGATAGAAAAAGATTCAAATCCATCTGTTTATTCAAATAAGCAAGAAGTTTATTGTTTAGCACTTGAGCAAAATATTTGGCCCAACTAAAGCCTTACATATTATTTAGATTAGCATTAAAATATTGCCCCTACAAAGATTAATATTACGACCATTATTCTAAATTACAACACAGACTACATAATCTGTTTTACCTGCTCTTGACAGGTAATACAAAGATTTTAGAAAGGCACAGCTCAAAGTTCTTTCAGACACTGAATACACAAAATTATAATGGACTTTAATGAAGTTGCCAGATCGTACACAGAAGGAGGAAAAATCTTGGAAACTATCTGGTACTTTTAGTATCATTAATAAACCCAAGAACATAAGCAACAATCGGGAAATAAAATTTACTTTACTTTACAATCAAACCCTGAGAAGTCTAGCGCTTCTGGACCTTTAACATCTAGCTCTAGCCAGCCCTAGCCATTAATAAATCAAGTGGCCCTTCATTCCCACGACTGATGCTACTAACCTCTAGTGGGCCTTGTTTTTCCAGCAGGGTAAGGACAGAGTATGAGTCCTGGTGCCGAGCCAGTGACCTGGCTGACGGCTCCAGAGGTCAAAAGGCTCCAAATGGTGCCATCTCTTAGCCATGGAGAGAGTACAACTCAGGCATTCACCAGTAGTACGGGAAAATTATGACCTAGTCTCACAAACCAAGGACTGGAGCCTGATTAGTTACTGGCCATTGAAACCTAACCAATAAACTACCTCCCTGGTTAAAAAGTGGGGGAAGGAGGAAAGTTATATAAGATATTATTTGTAGTGAAGTTTTTCATACATTTCCAAAGTTCACAACACTTTCAGCTGGCATAAAGCCTGGCTTGTGATATTTATTTTTACAAATATAGAAATGGAATGGCATAATAAAAAGGAAAAGATGTTCTCATCTGAGCTTTAAAAATAATATTCACTTGGTGTTATGGAAACACTCAGGAGGGCTTTTTCCATATGTAGGAGGATTGACAGATTCAACATTGGCCAACCTATTCGGAAATGGAATAAGGCTGAAGAAGGTGGGGAGAGAAATGTCCCTGAAGCTGGCCTCATCTGACAAGATGACTTTTCATAAAAAAAGAAGAAACTTAAAAAATGGTTAATAATCTGAATGAGAACCCTTAGGAATGTGAAAAACAACTATGAAAAGGAATTATGTATATGGAAAGGAAGAATAACATTTTACATTTTACATAACAGATTATGACCTAATAAAACAGAAATCTATTTTAGTTCACAGGGAACACTGGCTTCAAATCAAATTTCTTTACTTCTGACTTTAGCTAAACTTAGTGATATTTTTAGATAATGTTTACTCCTTTCATCTTACTCCACTCAACTTCAGGAGAGAACTCCAATTCGGTTCCGCCACACTGCCTGGTGCTGAACCATTACAATGTTTTAAACATTAAAATTTTCCTTTTCAAAGGCAAATTTCACCATGCGTATAAAAACGTACTTAGATGTCTCTGTAGATCTACACAGATCTCAAGAAGTACCTTCTAGAAGGCAAAGCATGAGTGGCAGGAGGTGGGCACCTGCAGACCTCGGTCACACCCGTCCTCCCCGCAGCATCCCCACCGTGACCCCCTCACCTGCAGTCCGTCCTGGTACTGGACGGCAGCCTGCATAGCCTCCTCAAGTTTGTCCACCCGGTCTTTCCAAGCCTTATTTAGAGAATCCCAGGCTGAATTTAACTACAACACAAGTATTAGAACTCTTTTAGTATCATTTAAGTTTTCAACTACTTCTATCAAATATGCTTTAGTTAAACAAGATCTCTTTAAAAATGTGTCCTAATGAGAGGATAAATGCTAGCAGTACCTCATCTATGCTCTTCTTGACAATGGGTTTATCAGGTTCCCCACATGCAGCAATGAGTTCAGAACCCAGGTTAATAACTATATCCAGCTCTTCCTGTAGTCCATCTATTTCTTCCTTTATGGCCTACAATAAGAAATAACAGCCTTAGAGTTTTAAGCAAAAGCACACTGGAATGAAAAAATTGCACACAAAGACATTATAATTAAGAGTTAATTCCAGGAGATGGGATTATGATCAATTTTTTTTCTTCTTTCTCTTTTCCAAGCTTCTGCAATAATTTTTTTCAAGAAGAAGAAATATTTTGAAGAAAAAACAGCATCCTTTGTAACAGACCTGAAATGTTTATTATGAAAACAATATTTAAATAATTAATTCTATGTAACAAATACCAGAAACTCCTTTAATATTAACAACAATGAAAAGTGTAGAAAAATATTTTGTTTCTCCAACAGAACAGTCTGTCAATATTCATTTAAAATAGAGGTTAAGTGACAAAAAAAAACTCAAAGAAAACAAAACCTAAAAGCGCACCATGCTTCCTCCCCAGACAACAAAACCAAGCTTACAGATACAGAGAACAGATTGGTGGTTGCCGGAGTCAGGGGACAGGAGAAGGAGAAATGGGCGAAGGGGGTCAAAAGGTACAAATTTCCAGTTATTGAAAAAGAAGTCATGAGAATATAATGCACAGCATGGTGACTACAGTTAATACCACTGTATTATATATTTGAAAGTTGCAAAGAAGAGATCATAAAGAATAAAATAAAAAAACAAAATAGATGTAAGTAAAATATGAGTTTGAAAACTTCATACAAATTAAGTTACTCTAGTAGATTTAGGATAATCTAGTTTTGGATTAAATTTTATGTCATTTCCGTAGGACCTGTAAACTACCAAAAAAAGGGGGGGGGGAAATGCGGTGTCCTGCTTTTGCCTTCATCTTCTTGGTTAAATACACTTATTCATCCAAGATAATATGCATAAACCAAGCCCTAAACTAGGCATTGGGGGTACAAATAAAAATGGATAGGGCCCTTGCACTCAAGGAAACTAATGTGCAAAGGCACAGAAACTAGGAAGAGCACACCACAGTGCTGGGGGAGCCACTTTCTAATAAAGGACCAGCAGGACAACGGCTTTGGAAACACAGGGCGGCCCACGCTAGGATGCGAAAGGCCAGCCACTGTTGGAGGGGTCTGGATTAGATTCGGTGGGTAGTGGAGGCAGATCTAGCCAGAACACTGAGGGCAAGACTGCAGGCCTGACAAGGAAAGAGCTCTGCAAAAGGGCTAGCACTCCAGATGATTCAGAAGCCAAAACGGAGCTAACAAGGCCCTGAAATAAGGCAGAAGCAATAGGGATGAAGAGAAACTTTTAAAATACGTACGAAGTGAAACCCGTGGGTATAACCTGTCTCCTACTACAGCACCTCACATTCCGCTTTCAGAGTGAAATATAAATTTTAACAGAGCAATTCTGAATATTTACCAAAGGAATCCAGGTTTCATTATATCATGACTTATTATTTTTTTTTAACTTTAAAAGAGATTTTCTGCTTACCTCTGCTGCTTCCTGTTGCTGTTTAACTACTGAGGGATCAATTCCAGGATCCTCTAGATCCCGGATAAAATCTTGTGTATCTTTAGTGGTTACCACCAATGACAGGTGATCACACCAGAACTTTTCTGCTAATTCCATTACATCCAGTAGTTTGGCTTCCCTTTCTTCCACCAGTGTGTGTATGTTTTCCCAAATGAAAACCATTTGGTCAAGCTTATCCTGGACAGCTATGACACAAAATAGTATCAAAAAGGCAGCATGTTAGCACCATTTAAACAACAAAGCCAAATGTTATAGTTTACACGGCAACAGTGATTCAATTTGCAAAGTATCTAAAACTGGACCTAATTTTGGTTGACCCCAGTCTACTGGGTAACACTGGGCCCAACACAACATATTCCAGACAAATGCAAGACCTCAGGCTATCCTATTCCTCCTGAACCAAGGCTCTTTCTGATAAAAGTAGACTCTCAAAGCCAAGTGAGCTCACAATAGACCAAAGTTTACCAAGTTTCAAGCTCACCAAGGCTGACCTTAATTCCAAAGAAAATGACATAACCACCTAAGCTCTCCAAATCTGGAATAACAATGTCTGTTCAGTTCTAGGAATATAACAATGCAGGATATGTATTTGGGGCTTGTTTAGAGTACCCTTATCATAAACTCCCAATAATCTATATGTGTGCTTTTCCTTTGGACCACCCAGCTCCTATCTTCTTTAAGATGGCTCACTAAGGTCGGGGTTGCCAATTTCTGCGGCTACGGGAATAACCATTCTGGAGTACCCATTATGTAAAGTAGTGTCTGATCAGTAATGAGGAAAAAAATATATCCTAGGTTTGGTGTTATTAGCATCATCCTTTAAACATCTGGTTTAAAAGTTCCAGAGAACACATGTTTTTTGCATAATGGCAGGCTGTGTATGTAACCAATTCTGTGAACACAGGAAAACATTAACGAGGGATTTATGTACATAGTCCTTCCCCCCCACGGGTAATACCTTTTCTAAAATCTGGCATTTTATTATGCAGTTGAACGGTCAGTAAACAGCATGGACATTTAGAATTATTTTAAAATCGTTTTCTTATTCTGAAGTTATTACCTCTGGCAGATACGTCTTTGTCAGTGCCCTCAGATCTCGCGATCATTTCTTCTCCCCGCTTTTTAAGAGTTTCGTACAATGGCTGTAGCTTCTCCATGTCTACTGACACATTCTTATTCTCACTGATCTGCTCCTTAATCTTCTCCACCTCAGCTGAGATGGAAGGCGGCTGCCTCAGGCGCTCCACAATGCGTTCCAGGCTTTCCAGGATCTGGTCGGTCTTGTCGTGGAACTAGAAGTAAATCAAAAGGATCGTTTACAGGGAAAAGACCTGTGATCTCAAAAGTGAAATTTAAATGGAAAAAAAAAAAAAGCCATCTATTTAGTGTCTCAATCAAGATTACTGTTAACACATTCACCCAACTGAGTGTATTTGTTAAAAAACAGGATAGGTTAATATATAACTAGAATACGTGGTATCAATTTCGATATCCTAAAAAGTAATTAAGTGTAAGATTCATGAACATTTTTGATGAAAATAAAGGTATTTTATGAGTTATAAATTTCCTGAATTGAAAAATGAAAAAAAAGGAAACAAAAACAAAGCCTCCCTGACACTGTAACAGAAGTCTGAGCTTTGTTCATGGTCAAACACACGATCAGATTCATGAAAGCATTTTGAAGTTTTGTCTGCAAAGGTATCACAGACAATAAAGCGAAGTTATAAAAACTCGCCAGGTGCTACACTACCTTCAGTATTAAAGGAATCATCACTCAGCATTCCAGAAAAGACCACCCTAATGTCAGTGTGTCTAACGATTAAAGCTCAATTCTGAAAATGGAATTTCAGATTCACTTTCAAACTGGTAATTTCAAATTCAACTTCTTGAAAAAAGGTATTTTCAAAAGGGAAAAATACCAATTTCCAACTTCATTATTTTTTCCTTCTTACTCAGTCCACACAGTCTTCCTCCTTACTGCCTTCTTGGAAGTGTCCCATTAGTAATGATAATAACACTTTCTTTTATTTCTCCCAAAGGCAATATTCCTTTCTACTCTGGATGGACACTTCCTTAAATATCTGGGCAGTGATGACAACCGTATGTTGCTTAAGTCACTGAGAATTATTTTGTATTGTATCTACGAGCAGCAAAGAAATGCAAGGACTGGGCCAACCAGACACCACCTCTGAGGGGCCAAAATATCCATACTCAGATTTGGTGAAATAATTTTGGTTGAACTTTAATCAGGAGATCCAAGAAAATGTGTTTCCATGCTCTTCTGTTCAGAAGAGCTCAATCACCTTTCTGGTGCAAATGATTACCTGAGTAGACTGAGAAACAGCTTCGTCCAACGCCACGGCCCGCTTTTTGACATCCTCTTTAATTTGACTGTAAAGGGTGTCAGCTGCCACATACTTCTCCTGGATAGAGAAGCCTTCGCCTGGGCTCAATTCCAGTAACTGTGGCCCAGTTTTGTTCATCTTATCTATATGAGGCTTGTGTTCGGCGATCAACTCCCGCAGTTGCTATAACAAACCAAACAGCGTCTCAGTATCTCAGGGTCACCCGTCCGTATTCCGGCCGTCTACACGCCCCGTGCACCCAGCAGGCAGGAAAGGCCAAACAACCCCCCCTCCCCCCCCATCACAAGGCATTTAACACGGGATGGGTCATACTGCTCTTGGCCAGCAAGAGATGCGCTGACAGAAAGAATAAACACCAGTCTGGTCATGTCAAAGTCTCTTTAAGGATAACACACAAAAATGCTGGTTGAGTGAAATAGCGAATCGCAGTTCATTTTGCATTTCCCATGAAGAGCAGTACACTTGGACAAGGGCCATATTACACAAAAGAATTATGAAATCAGTATATCCCCAACCTACAGAGGTCAAGCCATAACTCTTGGTGTCCGTTTCTGTACACTCAGGATATATGCAAGAATTTAAAATGGAAGAAGGAAGAAAGAGGAGGAAGGAAAAGGAAGAAGTCCAGTAGAGGGTAAACATAATACAGAGAGAAAAAAACTATACATAAAGCTAAATCAAAGGGCTATAAGCCCACAAGGCAATGTAATTATATATATTTAAACCAACACAAGATGTGTACAGATGTATTACACTACATATACACCTAAGTGTAAATCTCTTCTATGTACATATATGATATGTATGATATAGACATATGAATGAATCTATCTCTATTTAATGTAAAATGCTAAAGGCTACAGGGTAATCAATCTATCAGATACATAGCTATATACTGAGCATTTGTAAAGTGTATGTATGTATGTATGTATGTATTTACTTATTTATTTTTAAAGATTTTATTTATTTGACAGAGAGAAACACAGCCAGAGAGGGAACACAAGCAGGAGGAATGAGAGAGGGAGAAGCAGGCTTCCCGCCAAGCAGGGAGCCTGATGTGGGACTCAATCCAGGGTCTCCGGGATCATGACCTGAGCCAAAGGCAGCTGCCCAACCAACTGAGCCACCCAGGTGCCCCTGTAAAGTGCATTTAAAGAAAAATACAAAAATACATGCAATATGATTGAGATATAATGATATTTATACTGATGAGTATGTGTGTAATCCAGGTGGAGCCCCCATTCCTTCTAGGGAGACAAACAGATCTGGAATATCTACACTCCATAGAACCCAGGGCCTCCACTGAGTAGTTTTTTCATGGGCCAAATCCAAAACCACATCCATCTTTGATTCCAGGTTTTCCTGAAGCGAGCTTTCCTGAGCACTGAGGAACCTTCCGTTTGTACCACATGTGTTTAGGTTCCTTAAGCAGAAGTTCCTTGCCCTCACCAGAAGGTGTATCTTCAAATTATTTTGCTACTCTGCCCCCACCAAAAATTCCTTTGAGTGAAATTATATTCAGGAGAGACAGCCTAGAGAAAGCCATCAATCTTCTCCTGCAAATAGTTTCATTTCTATGATTCCTCAAGAAGAATAACCAAGATGGCCACATAACACTTGATTTTTATTTAAAGTGCTCACTAAAATCAGTCACACAAATTATTTTGAAAACCATTAAGGAAATTGGTACATTCCATCATCAACAATTCCCAATATCATCTTTGAAGTTTTTCTGAAGGTAGTCTCAAAAAAGAGCTAAATAAACATAAATTCAATTTTTAAAAAAAGAACAGGTGTGGTCCAAAGCTAACCTGCTGCACATGAGAACATGGGAGGGTCATGTCTGTGATCTAGCTCCTGAGGGGTCTAGGCTCAGATGTTCTTATTTTTGTTTCGTATTAATAGATCATGTAGTCATGCTGCCTTACAGAATGGAGGTGGTAATGAATATCAGCTAATAGACAATCACACAAAAAAAGGAATGTGTGCACACATTGTGGTTTCAGTACTCAACAAGGCATGGTTGTACAACCACCTTACACTTGGAGTTATGAAGAGACCCCTCGGGGAAAATCAGAGATCTCTGCTGACGTTTCCTGAGTTGCCCAGCATCCAGGTAGATCTCACTGGTGCAGCACCACCATGGGACACCTTAGTTTGGGACGTACTGAGATGACCCATTTTCTAGACGTCCAGTAGTACTACATGTCTACTTGGGTGTATGTGTGGAGAAAGGGCCCAGGAGGAGACGTCTTTTGCCTCATGTGTAACGAAACAATTCTTGGCAATGCAGTGCCATAATAGTCCAGTCACGTTAGACATATTTAGTGTGACCTTGAGTAACGGGCTCTTGGGCCATTTTCCATTCCTGATTAGAATGAAGCTGAAAATGAAGCTATGGAGCTACAGAAAAAATGCTGTCTTAGAAGGCTGTAAATATTATAAATAATTTTGTTGAATACTTTGAAGACTTGATACAAAGTTCTGTAGTTCCTTTGTATATGAAACTGTAAATTTGAGAGCTGAAAAGTTATGCTAAAAGGGGAAAATTAATTCAATTTTGAAATTTAATAATAATTCAGTAATAACCTTTCCATCATCTGGTATAATGGAGAAACACAGCTTCTCAAATCTCACCTCAGAATATAAGAAATCTGGGGAACATTTTATATTAGAAGTTATTCAGTGGATAGGCATCAGGAGTTCTGCCACAAATAAGCCTTTATACTAAAATTAAATTCAATTCTGAATAATTTTTAAGCCTTTCTCCTGCTGATGTAGATAGAACTCAATAAAATTTCCGTTTTGCATTAAAGTGTTGACTAAAGCTCCTGTAGATATTCTTCAATGCCAATAGATTAAAAAAGTCAACAAACAAAATTAATGTGTGTCACCTCTTTCAAACAATGATGTAATATACTGAGTTAAACTTTCCTTCCGTGCATGTGTGCACACATGCATATACACATACACACGAGTAGTCTCAGAGACCTTTGCACAGATCTGGGAGAAAGAACTAGGTTCCTAAGTCCATAAATAGCAAGAACTCCAGACTTTTCCTGATAGTGTTGAGCCCTCGCTCAAACCCTTGCAAAATTTTAAGTGATATTAATATTTAAGTAACTGCTGAAAACAGGGTTTCATTATGACATTTTATTTATATTTAAAACATGATGCATGTGTAGAGGTAAATACACCCTCTAGTTTACTCATAAAATATATATATATATTTTACAGTGATCTAGATTACAGTATAAATTCACATCATAAACCAACAGCAGAAGATAGAGCACAATAGTAATCTAATAAACCCCAGAATGACAAAGAAATTATTTCATCATGATCAGCATTTTCCATGTCAAGATTTTTGTAAAAATAATAAAGGAAAGGTTAGATTATAAATAAGTAAATTGCCAGAATAAACAGAAGAGGAGATACCGTATATAGTTACATTCTATATAAGTATATATTCTATATATATATAAGTATATATATATATACTTATAGGAGCAAAAACCATCCAAAGAGTGAGGAAAAAGGAGAATCAACTCATCTTTGTACTTGAGCATTTTTCCCCTTTCCATTGAGCTAGCTTTCACATTATTTGTTTTGACATATCATTACAGTGTTCATTTCCTCAAAACTTAGTGGTCTTGTCTGTATGATGACGCTTTGATATGCTTCTACTCTTTGCTTACATTCTACATGTCTCCAACCAACACATATGAAGTATGAAATTTAGTCAACATACGTAAATTAAAAGCAATTCAACCTGCATAAATGGGAAGTACTTCAACAGCTTATTTCTCAACATTCTAAAATGGGAATTTAGTTTGTACCAGGATGGTTTCTACTTCGTACTATTCTAGGGAAGCTGTGATGTAATTCATGATGAACACAATGAGTTTTCCCACTGTAACCCTGGAAAACAGGTAAGCAGCTCAAAGCAAAGCGACTGTGCAGAGGAGAATAGGATACTGCTAAAATCTCCATCGAACTGTATTAAAAACTCCTTTGGCAGCACATATGCTAAAAACCACCATGACAATCACGGTTCTCGTCTAATGGGGAGTACAACAACCTTCTCTTTAATGTCAAGCTTACCCGATGCTCCTCCTGCTGGTGTCTTAGAGTCTCATATTCAAGGGCTGGGGCAGGAAGCTGAGAGATGATTCTCTGTGTTTCTGTCAGCCATGGCCAAAGTTCTTCATAGGTTTCCCAGAACTGGTTAACCAGGGACTGTGCCCGTTCTAGCTGTAGGTACCTCTCTGAGTTTACCTGGTAGATGGAATCATAGTTCTTCAACACCTTGTCCAGTTTTTTCTAGAAAATAAGAGAATGAAATGTGTTTAGCTGGCTAAGCAGGCCAAAGGGCACAGGGACTCCTGAATGTTTCTTCTAGCACCCTATGCCTAGTGCAAAGCAGGCACTCAATAAATGTATGTTTAATGAATAAATAACTCAAGCCTATTTAGATTGTAATTGGTTCTATGTATAAAAGTTCATTTTAATTAGAATTAAAAAGACCCTTCAAGGGGTGCCTGCCTGGCTTAGTCAGGAAAGCACACTACTCTTGATCCCAGGGTTGTAAGTTTGAGTCCCACACTGAGTGTAGAGATTACTTAAAAATAAAACCTTTAAAAAAAAAAGAGGAAAAAAGATCCTTCAGGTTCAGGTTATAATGTTGCACATGGTGGGATTTCCTTCCCTTTTAAGGCTGAATAATATTCTATTATATGCTAATATTGTGTTCTTGCCACAATTAAAAAAATTTCCATATATGTAAAAAAGCAAACATGTAGAAAACAGCTTAAAATACAACTGGAGATTAACCGAATAAATTATGATATCTTCACATGCTGGACTTATGTCATCATCAAAAATCACGGGATGTATTGACAAAGAACCTCACTGCACCTCCAAATATTAGCTGAAAAAACCCAAAATATAAACAAACAAATAAAGTGCCTCAAGTTTTTATGAATAAGACATGAACTTTCCAAACATAAGAAGCAAAATTCTTCAACTTTCCTTCTAGGTCTTGTGGGTCCTTCGAGGTTACAAAACAAGTCTCATAGTAAGTCTAGCAACATTAACATTACTTTCTAGCCAAAAATAAGGACTATATCTCACAAATGAAATTGTAAGAGGAACTGCTAGTCAATAAAATTAATTACATATATATGGAATCAGAGTAGAACATTATACTATACACTATATTTTGTGGGCTGGTTACAGTGATCTAGATTACAGTATAAATTCACATCATAAACCAACAGCAGAAGATAGAGCACAATAGTAATCTAATAAACCCCAGAATGACAAAGAAATTATTTCATCATGATCAGCATTTTCCATGTCAAGATTTTTGTAAAATAAAGGAAAGGTTAGATTATAAATAAGTAAATTGCCAGAATAAACAGAAGAGGAAGTACCGTATATACTTACATTCTATTACTTTGTCTAATGGTACACCTTAAAAGCAACGCAGGCTCTGAAATGTGATCTTAGGCACAGAATTTTGTGTAATTTTTTTGCTATGGGCTATTTTCCTACCAGAAGCATTAATATATATTAATTTCTTTAGTCTGCTCAGATTCTGAATATGAATGGAACTAAATATTTTTTTACTTGTGGCTGGTTTTTCATCAATTTAAGGGATTATTAAAAAACATAAAGTAAATGCTTCCTTAATTTTCAGCTCATTGTTTTTCCTATACAATTTACTGAAATTTTATACAGAATGGGTTTCAGCATTAGAGAGAACTAGATATTCTGAAGCATATAAACAAGAGTTGACATATATGGTAACAATTTATACTGATAATAATGTCAGTAATAAAGCCAACATTAATCGAATGTCTAATGTGTGCCAGTTATTCAAGGACACAAACCTTACGGCTTTAGCACCTATTTAAAAAAACAAGAAAACAAAAAACTGTCCCCAGGGTGATTCCCTTAAGGAATATTCCCTTTATAGTCACTCTGTAAGCTTGAAAAATGCCTTATTTAAAACTAATTTAGCTGTCTAAATGACAGCTGTGGATAAAGGCAATGTGCTTCTCTAGGATGGAGGGCTTAGCACAGGCCATTTATTCAAGGGTCTCACCACTAGTCACACAGACAAGATTATACCTTCATTGATTGCTTTTCCTCTTCACTGCATGTGGCCATGATTTTATGTCCAGATTTAACAAGTTCATCAATAATATCCTTGTGTCTCAAAATCTCCATGGTGAATGTCTGTGATTTTCCAAAACAAAGATAAAAAGAGAGACCGTGTATGACTAAAATGAAAACAATCAGGCAAAGTCGTTAAAAATACCAAGTTACACTAGAGGGGTCTTGCAAAGTAAATTATACAAGCACACTGTCTGGACTCGGGGCCACACTAACAAATAGTTCTGATATAATTGGAAATGCACATCTTCACCTTTTGAAGCTGCAGCTGAGCAGAGGTCTGGTCTTGCTCAAGCCTGATGTCACCCAGGGACATCAATTTCTTTTCGGTTTCAGCAATCCAGGATAACTCGGCATCAGCTGCCTGGTCAAACTAAACAAAAGATAAATACTTAGGTCAGTAAGTTCCTGTAACTGGTGCCAGAAAAATACCTCTCCATATTTCTTTCAAATATCCTAATTACAACACAAGCAGAAAATTTGAACTTATCTCTTCATGGCATCCTGAAATAGTTTATGATAATGACTGAAGTCATAAAGAGAGGAGGACTTCCCACAGAGTAATTAAACACAAGCTCTTAAAAGGCACTGGATGGGTGACACAGCATTAATGACTTTAGAAGCACTCTCTGTTGCTTTTTAGTAATCATAAGAATTTTCTCCTTAAGAGTACTACCCAAATTGAACAGGTCAAAAAATCACTAGCTGGATCAATCTTTGTACCCATCACTTTAATCCACATAATACGCGAATAAGACTCCTAGCAAAACTCATGGAATATTCATATGCATTTGCCACACTATATGTGCATAAATGTGCAAAGTATGTTTCTTTGAGTATACCCACCAAACATCTCACGTATAATTTTTTTACATCTCATTTAATAACAGCAAAAACCACTTCCAAGAGTATTCTTAAATTGTTTAAGAGGTTTCATTTTCTTGATCTTAACAATTCATGGTAGAAATTCATAAAGTACAGAAAAATAGAAGAAAATTAAAACCTGGAGTTAATACTGTTGTTATTTTAGTGAATTTTATAACAAAAGTTGAGAAAGGTTTATGAAATTCTGGGATAAGACTGCATAAACAGTTTCATATGCTGCGCTTTCATTTATCATGAACATTTCCCATGTCATAGTCTTTTAAATGTGAATTTTAAATAACATCATTTATTCTAGCATACCTGGATATTTTTATTTAGGCTCACTGCATTTTCTGCTATTATATAAGCAGCCCTGTAATAAACAGAAATCTTCGACAGCATCTCCAATTAATTCCTTAGGGTAGATTCCTAGAAGTTGAGTACCAAGTCAGAGAGCATAAACATTTTTGATACCCTGCCTCAGAAAGCCAATGCGTTCCATGCAAGCAGTTAGCGTAAATGAGCAAAGTGGGCAAGTGCCCCACAAGCACCAGTGATGGTAACTAATGGTGGCCTTAGTTGGAAGATTTCACGGGAAATAGACATTGTGAACATTCAAGTTCAGTACTGCTAGAACTTGTAATTTTTCACGAGAACCTGGAAATCTAGATGGGGGGAGGGTATAACTAAGTGAGGAGAGAGAAGGGCAGAGGGAAGAAACTAGACTGGGAAATCATTCGTACTTTTAAAACACTCTGTGACATGACGCAGACTCCCAGGAAGATGGAGTAGATGTACTTTTCCCTGTACCTCCTAAGTCCACCTAAAAACCCTGGGTGTTACACACAGGCATACACTGCATACAAAACATACATGAGAAGATTGAATGGAGAGAGAAGGGAGCAGAACTGCTATGGACCTTAGTGCTCAAGGAACAGCACAGTGATGAGTTCTTTGAGTTTTCTTCTTCCCTGCACTGGATACTGGAGAAAATGCAACCCAGAAACGTCCAGAGGCACAGATGAAACCTGAAGAAAAGTCTGCTCCCTCAGCCAAATGACCAGGAAAGGGGCACCCTAGCAAGAGAACGTTTCAACAATAGCCACAAAAGCTGTGGGTCTCACCCACACTTGTGCCAAGAAAGGCCCAGATTTTCAACCTCATGAGCCAACAAGACGAGGTTTTGATACTGCTTCCGGTGATGCGGGAGAAGCCAGAGAAGACCAAATATGGGGATGGAGCTCTAGTTCCCACTGGCTATTAAAAAGGCTCTTGTCCCCACGTCCGTAGAGATCATGCGGGGAGCTCCCCTACCCCAACAGTAACAAATTGCCCCTCTCCATCTCCTGTGTGATGGTGTCAGGGAAGACCTTGTGGAGAGTCAGGATGCTCACCAGCGCTGAGTGGTTAACATAGTCACCTTTGCCGAGGTGTGGGAAAAGACTGCTCAGAGAGCTGAAGTCCAACTCCTCCTCCTTGCCAGCAAATATGAGGAGCACCCCCATAAGCTATCACCAGGCGCTGAGTAGGGAACCTGCCTCTCTTCCACCTGATAGCCGCCCCCCCCCCCGCCTTCTTTTGCCAGAGTGGTGCCAGAGGAAGCCAGTCAAAACAGAAAGTTTAGTTAAGACCCAAAACTCGTAACTTCACAGCAAGAACCAAGAAGAGCTCCAACAGAACTAAACAGAGATAATCAAAGGATGCCAGTACCTAGAGGACAGAAATGTTAGCACTGCCTGACAACAATGTGAAAGCAGTTGTGATAAAATGCCTCACTGAGCACTTTCTTTCTTTCTTTTTTAAAGATTTTATTTATTTATTTGACAGAGAGAGAGAGCACAAATAGGCAGAGAGGCAGGCAGAGAGAGAGGGAGAAGCAGGCTCCCTGCTGAGCAGAGAGCCTGACATGGGCATCGATCCCAGGACCCTGAGATCATGACCCGAGCCAGAGGCAGAGGCTTTAACCCACTGAGCCACCCAGGTGCCCCACTGAGCACTTTCAAACACAGCTGAAATGAATGAAAAATCAGAGAGGACCTTAGCAACAAAACAGTCTCAGCAAAGAAAAGAGGTTAAAGAACCAAACAGAAATTTTAGAACTTAAATGTATAATAACATATCAGCTCGGTGGATGAGATCAGTGAAGGCCACAGAGGAAAGAGTCAGTGAAGTAGAAGACAGAACAGAAATTACCCAATCTGAATAAGAAAAGATAGACTGGAGGAAAAAAATATATGCTATTCATGTCTGTGCCAGGTTATGGCTGGCAGGTTCTTTCCTTATAATGAAGGAAATATGGGGATGGAGGGACCTGTGGAACTACAATAAAAGATCTAACATTCCTGGGCACCCGGGTGGCTCAGTGTCCTGGGATTTCAGGGTCCTGGGATCGAGGCCCGCATCGGGCTCTCTGCTCAGCAGGGAGCCTGCTTCCTCCACTCTCTCTGCCTGCCTCTCTGCCTACTTGTGATCTGTGTCAAATAAATAAATAAAATCTTAAAAAAAAAAAAAAAAAGATCTAACATTCCTGTCACTGGAGTCCCAGAAGGAGAGGAGAAAGAAGCTATAGCTAAAAAGTACACAACCATTGTAGAAATGAAATGCAGAAAGTCTATGGTTGCCAGGAGTTAAGGACAGGATGGAGGCGGAGCCTATAAAAGGGCAGCATGAGGTAGGCTTGCAGTGATGAAATGCTGTGTATCTTGACTGCATCAACGTCAACATCCTGCTTGTGATCCTGTGCTGAAATTTTGCAAAATGTTACCCCTGAGGAAAACAGGTAAAGGGTACAATGGGATCATCTCTGTATTATTTCTTACAATTGCATGTGAATCTGTAATTATCTATTAAAAAGTTAATTAAAAAGAACAACAAAAGTTCTGTGTGGCTAACCTCTCATCTGTGAGTTCCTGTTCGCATTTTCTCATTTAGACTTACACTTACACAAACTGCCTTTCAGATGGCATGTGCCAATTTATAATCCCACAAGCGGAGTTCTGCTGTACCCTCATCACCGTTGGGTATAACTTGCTCTTTTTAATATTTTCCAAGCTTATCAGTGGACTGACTTCCCTTCATTATAAGGAAAGAACCTGCCAGCCATAACCTGGCACAGACATGAATAGCACTGATTAAGACTACTATTATGCTTTCAATCTTACAAGAAAAAAATAACAAATTATACAAGGAAAGAATACATAATAATATTGTAGATTATTATTGCAGTTTTTTTTCTATATAACACGGACGAATTTGCTTTCACCTTTGCGACATGAGTTAAATACATCTGTGAATAAGTAAATAAATACTGAAGCTGTTTACAGATCTATTTCTTTCAGTTAACAGTTCAGAATAGAAAAAAAAAATGAGATAATCATTTGAATAATGGGCCCAAGCCTGAAACATAATAGGGGTTAAAATAACAGTCTTACATTTACCTTTAAAAACTCAAATGCATCAAGATATGAAAGGGAAGACAGGGTTTAACAGACCTTTCCCGAACAACCTCTGGACATGCTACCTGAACAAAATCTGAGTATAAACCAACATCTATCCCAAAAACACAATGCAAAGTCAGGCTGCTTTAAGACAAATACAGTGTCTGGGCAGTAGTCACACACTATCATACCTGCTGATTAGAATTCTCCTTCAAGTGTCACACCTCGAAGAGGTTCACTGACATGCTAGTTGTTCCAGACAGAAATTCATAGCTTTAGTCCTCAGACTGGGTGAGCTCCCTCATAAAGGCAGTACTTCTAAAACAACTATGCACATGTGTATATTCATCAAATAGAATTATTATTTCATGTATTTCCTATAATATTATACCTTTTTTTTCTGAAGCCACATTTGTCATAAAACTTATTGAAGGGGCTCAATGGTTTTGCAGACAGAAACGTCAATAAATTTTTTTCATTGATTCATTATTTTTTCAGGTACTGGGGCAAATCAGAATAATTTGGATTCCACAAAGAATCTTGAAAAACCACCTGAAAAATTCTACCTTGGGGTGCTTGGGTGGTTCAGTTGGTTAAGTGTCTGACTCTTCATTTCGACTCAAGTCATGATCTTGCGGACGCTGCGCATGCAGCCTGCTTAAGATTCTCTGTTTCTCTCTGTCTCTCCCCACCTCCTCTTTTTTCTTTTTTTTTTTTGTTACTTAAATTTTTTTTTTCCAGTATTCCAAGATTCATTCCCCATTCCCCACACCCAGTGCTCCACGCAATAGGTGCCCCCAGTACCCACCACCAGGCTCTCCCATCCTTCCACCCCCCTCCCTCCAAGTCCCTCAGTTTGTTTCTGTGTCCAAAGTCTCTGTTGTTTCGTTTCTCTCCCTGGATTACCCTACTTCCCATTTACTTTCCTTCTCCCACGTCCTCCAGGTTACCCCTCATGCACCGCAAGTAAGTGAAACCATGTGATACTTGACTTTCTCTACTTGGCTTATTTCACTCAGCATAATCTCTTCCAGTCCAGTCCATGTTGCTACAAAAGTTGGATATTCATCCTTTCTGATGGAGGCATACTATTCCATTGTATAGATGTACCACATCTTCTTTATCCATTCATCTGTTGATGGGCACCTTGGCTCTTTCCACAGCTTGGCGATTGTGGCCATTGCTGCGATGAACATTGGAGTACATATGGCCCTTCTTTTCACTACATCTGTATCTTTGGGGTAAATGCCCAGTAGTGCAATTGCAGGGTCATAGGGTAGCTCTATTTGTAATTTTTAAAGGAATCTCCACACTGTTTTCCAAAGCGGCTGTACCAGTTTACATTCCCACCAACAGTGTAAGAGGGTTCCCCTTTCTTCGCAGCCTCTCCAACACTTGTTGTGTTCTGTCTTGTTAATTTTGGCCATTCTGACTAGTGTAAGGTGGTATCTCAGTGTAATTTTGATTTGAATTTCCCTGATAGCTAGTGACGCTGAACATTTTTTCATGTGTCTGTTGGCCGTTTGAATATCTTCTACGGAGAAGTGCCTCTTCATGTCTCTTGCCCATTTTTTGATGTGTTCATCTTCTTTTTGGACGTTGAGTTTGAGTAGTTCTTTATAGATCTTGGATACCAA